>LBNU01002318.1:37331-50124 GCA_014162995.1 Artemisia annua
AAAAAAAATGGGGGTGGGAGATGTACAGTGGTGAGGTTAAAAAGGAGGGAAAAAGGGGGTTAGTTTGACCCGGTTTATTATTGGATTGACTTGGGTTGGATCGGGTTTGTTAAAAAAAAGTGGGCTTGTGGTGTAATAAAAATGGTATGGGCCTGTGGGTTTAGGATTTGTGTTATTGGGTTTATTGGTTATAATGGATTGGTAGATTTGGTGTTAAGTATTAGTATAGGTTTAGGATTTAGTGATAGGATTAAGTTGTAAAGTTTTATAACTTTAGGGACTGAAAGTGTAAATTAATCCAAGGGCTCTTTTTGTCATTTGTTGAAACTTCAAGGGCCAATTTTGACTTTCTAAACATAATTTGAGATCCAAGCTCGTAATTTCTTCCCCGGCCTCGGTTTTTTAAACTCCTTTCCAAATCTCGTGCTCGTTTTTACCCGTTTTGGCTCGGTTTTTGTCTTTTTTTTTCACATATCCATACCTGCACAACCAAAAACACAAAAACAACATATATTTGGCATTTTAGGTCGGTTTTTGGTCATTTTGGGTCTTAATTGGGTCACAAAAAGGTATGTGTTTAAGCACATACCAAAATCCCCCAGACTAAGAGATTGCCGTGTCCTCACGCAATGTTAGGAGCTCACATCTTTGAAATTTAAAATTCCTCATCTCTTTTTGACAACTTTGAAATTAGCAAAATGTTCAAAAGAGACTAATAAATCTTAAATTCCAAAAATGCCCCGGTTATCCTACTTATTAGTATTAATTAACTATATATTTACGACCTAACCTTATTCGGGTGACGGTATGATGGCTTTCATTATCCTAAGGATAACTATGAGGATCATCGAGTAGAAACACGACTCATAGAGAAGCGACCTAACGGTTAAAATTCGTCGTCCTTGATTTTTCACAAGTCCCCCCTAGACTAAGCGTAAAACGAAATCATTGTTCTTTCATAAGCATCGATGCTAAAATTATCCATGGAAGTTACTTGTGAATACTCCTTACTCCCATATTCCTATTTTCCTCTAATTATTTTATTTTTGGTGGGAAATTGAATTTCCTCGTTTTTATATTAATTAGTCCGATAAAAGCTTGAAATTTAGACGCTAAGTAGTTTCTAATCCTCCCCTCGAGAACCACTGCCCACAAGAATGAGGTCCACATCAAGGTCTCTGATTTAACACGATTTTGAGGAGTTTCCCTTTTATTGGCGACCGAAACAACTCATCTACGAGTCCAGAGACAGAAGCTTTTATTAGGACCTCCCCGGAGTCAAGGTTTGGCATTTTTTTCATTATAAGCACAAAACGTATCTACCTCGGCCCTTTATAACAATCACAACATCGGCTGCGAACCGGCAAGATGTGATAGTCTATTATGACCTTGGTTATTTTTCCTCCGCCTTTTATTGGAAGTCTACAACATCGGCTGCGAACCGGCAAGATGCAGAAAACCTTTTTGGCATTGGATTTTTTCTATTAAGCACAACATACGTATTTTTATTTTTGCCAAACCCCAAGTCCTACGGCTTTTATAACAATCCCAACATCGGTTGCGAGCCGGCAAGATGGAATAGTCTATTACACCGTAACGCTGGCAGTACCTCCATGTGTACCCAACCCTCATGAGCAAAGACCCTTTTGGCAAGGACTTCGAAACTAAGTTTCGCCAAAATCCCGCACCTTTAATTAAACCTAAATTTCTATTTTAAGGGTGAAACAAGCTTATGGGAGTAAAAAGTCACAAGTACCCTCGATGAAGTGTGTTTTACCATCTTACTTATAATCGAACTCTATCATTTTTCGTCCTTCGCGGATTTTTTAATTCGCGAAAGCCTAGCTAGGGGAAACAAGCTAGGGCTCAACACGCCCGGTCAAGTCAGAATTTTTATTTCTACTCTTACCATTAGGAAAATCATCATGGTGTCAAAACTTATTCTATTTTTGTATTTTTGAAAATTTTTCTCATTTTTTTGTGTTTTTTTTTTTCGTTTAAAATTTTTCAAATTTTTCGGAAAAACGGGGTTGTGTGAGTAACGGTAAAAATGCAAGGTAAAAATCGAATCGAAAGATTCACCCCCCCAGACTAAAGTGAAACATTGTCCTCAATGTTTCTAAGGTAAAGGTAACCTACGTAAATCTAAGGCCGTTTATTGGGTATGCCAAATAGATAAACGTTAAACGAAACGATTAGGATATGAGAAGTATCGAAAAATGAGACTCGAGTGAAGGAAGAGCAGCATGACGAGCACGAGAGTCTTCATTTTCGGGTAACCTAGACATAAAACACAAGCACAAAACACAAGAAATGGGAAGAGTGGACCCTTCTCATGGTTATTTATTAGTAAAAACGAAAAAAAAGAAAGCGATAAAAAGGATAAGCATGGGGTGCCTCCCACGAAGTGCTTGTTTATTAACGAGTCACATAGCTTAGACTCGCCCCGAATTTATTTGTCCTTGGGGGAGCAAGTGGAACGCACGGCATGAAAGGCGAAGATGCCGGGGTCAAAGATGAAATCCTCACTTCGGATGGAATGAAGGAGAGGATAAGTCAGAGCAAAGGTGAAGAATAGAAGAAATATTTTGATAACAATTAGGCATAGATCTTCATCCTTAAAAGCAAATTTCACATTTTCTTTAATTTGGATATCATCATTAAGGCTCTTGTGATTATTTGCACCAAAATCCTCGGGAGGGTTGGTTAGGGTAATGTCATGATAAAGAATACCTTCTCCCGGATCAATATTACCCTCTAGATAATAGAGATTATCACGCTTAGGCGGAGCTGTGATATGGGAGAGTTCACCGGAGAACTCCCCCAGACTAGAGGTATAATTAGATATAGAATCATCTTCATTGTCCTTATCCTTTGGTGGAATAGGATCAATGTGAGTGAGTTCATAGGAGAACTCCTCATGAAGAGATTCACTATTATGAAGTATGTCTATGGGATCCGGAATGATATAAGGAGGCTGGACTTGTGCGGTACTTTGTGTGCTATCAATGTGTACCTCGTCCATATCATTTTCCGTGTCGGACTCATCACTTTCTTTGTAAATATTAAATATTTGATTATCTGAAATTAGAGCAAATTCAGGGTCGAAATCAAATAAAGGATTCGTGATGGTCGTGTTGAACTTTTCTGAGATCGTATCGAAAGGTTTCTCAAATACCCTTGGGATTGGAACAAGGTTATCGGTATTCTCAAGAGGATGGATTTCGACTTCCTTGTCCCCCATTGACAAGGTATCTGGAGATTCCTTGATCTCATAGTTCTTTATTTCACATGGTTCATCCTCATCGCTTTCACTGTCGTCGGAATATGAATAGTCATTTGTGAGAGGAAGACCTGGTCCTAGCTGATGATTGTGAGTGATATAATTAAGGACCTCAGTTTGTTTATTTTCTACGGAAACTCTCTCGAAGTAATGATCACTCATCATAATGGGAGAGTCATACTGAACTTCAGTATCCCATTGATAATGATGAAGTGTCATATTTTCAATCAAATCGTAAGCTTCTTGAGGAGTTTTTCGCATGAAAGCTCCGCCGGCTGCCAACATAATTTTGTCACGATCACTCGGAGTTATACCATTATAAAAGGTTAGGATCTGATCGAGAAGCAAAATATTATGATCTGGACATTTTCTTAACAACGATTTGAATCTCTCCCAAGCTTCGAATAATGATTCCATAGGAAATTGCCGGAAATTCAAAATATCTCTCCTAAGCTGTATCATTTTAGAACGTGGAAAGTATTTTGAGAGAAACTTGACAAACATATCTTCCCAGGAATTGATTGAATGTGTTTTAAGGGTGTAAAACCATTTTTCAGCATCGTGGGATAAAGAGAATGGGAAGAGATTCAAACGGATGCTGTCAAGAGAAACTCCATTTTGTTTCATGGATTGAGTGATGGCCAAGTATTTGTTCAAATGTTCGTTTGCATCCTCATCTCGGAATCCGTGAAATTGACAATTTTGCCGGATTAGTCGAACCATATGATTTTTCAATGTGAAGTCGGTTCCCGGAGCTGATGACGGAGTGATCGGTCCTCCTCTACCGATCAATGTAGGACGATAGAAATCCTCCATGGTCCGAGGATCATGGGGATGAGATAGAAAATCGATCATTGTGAAGAATTAAACAACGAGAGGGTAAAGAAGGTAAGAATTAAACGTATAAGAGGATACGAAGATAAGAATTAAACGGTATAGAGGGTAAAAGAAGAAGAATCAAACAATCGAGAGGGTGACGAAGATTCTTTTTGGGTTTTTATAAACATAGACGAAAAGGAAAAATTAACTTAGAGGTTGGAAAATATTTTTGGGTTTTTTACGTATTTTAAGTTTTTACAAAAGAAAAACGAAAACAAAAACAAGTTATTAATCTTATTTAATCTTTGGTAACCACTAAATTAAACGTTCCTCTTTTCTTTTGAGCTTACGCGCGGCGAGGCGGGAGAACGAGGTGTACGGGGTACTCAATTGTACAGTGTACTTAAAAACCTGCTCTCTTCAGTCTGCAATTTAATGTCAAGACTTCCGTATTCCTCGTTTATTCGGTTGTAAAACTCAAAATAATCGGAAAAACGAGTAACCTCGCGATTTCTTTTGTTCGTTATTTGGGCACGGTTTACAACACTCCCGTAGAAGTGAGGTTCCTTTTTATAGTTTATTATGCTAAAACACTTTCTACAAGTGTTCGATAACTAACTACTTATTATTATACGAAAATAGTAACTTCCCGGGGAGGAAGGATCTTCAGAACACCAAACTAGAAGACGAAACTATCAACTCGTTAATGCCTCCCCGGCAGCGGCGCCAAAAATTTGATACGCGCTATATATACTATATATATAATATAATAGACGTGATCGTTACCGAAGTAGTACGGGCAAGTACGTTCCTCGGGTCGTTTCTCCCAACGAGGCGTTAATTTGAGTTGATTGGATCGGGATCGAGTTTTGTGAAATGAATGTGAAGGGGGTTTATGGGGAACCCTAAGCTACAATTACACTACGAGAAATAAAAATGCAAAAATAAGAAAGCACGTAACCTAAAAACGTAATTAAAACGTAAAATAAACGTAAACGCGCAAAATAAAAAGTGAATTTAAAGTATTACTACTCCTACGGGGATGAAAATGATTTTTCTACGTTCTAAATGACAAAAGAAAATTTTAGGAAAAAGAAAATTATTATTTTGGCTTTTTATTTAATTATTATTAATTAAAAACTATTTTTAAATATTAAAATATATTAAAAAGCCAAATAATTAAAAAAATGAAAAATTAATTTTGAAAAATCTAAAATATTATAAAACTAATTTTAAAACTGAAAAATATTTTTTTGGATTTTTTATTAATTTATATTAATTAAAAAGGATTTAAAAGTACTTTAAAACTATTTTTAATTATTATAAATACTAAATGAACTTGGAAAATTATGAAATTTTTCAGATAATTCTTAAATATAATTAAAAACCTAGGAAAAATAAAATTACTAAATTCTAAACCCTAATAAGCACTTTTGGGCTGATAAGCAGTTTGAAATAAGCACTTTGAATAAGCAAATAAGCACTAGTATGCACCAAAAGCTCAGGTATAGTGTAATAGACCTAAACGAACCTAACTAAACTCAAAAACCTCAAATAAGCCTAGGCCGTCAGCCTGAAAATCAATGAGCCGTTTCCAAGAAAAGTGCTTAACACCCCTACTTTGAGCTTATAAATAAGCACTCTAATAAGCCAATTGGTGGGAAGAAAGGGGGGCAAAAGCAAGGTGACCTAGGATACTACACTAAAAACCAAAAATCCCTAATTCTAAGTCCAATTAAACCCCTGGATTAGGCCTAGAAAAAGTGTCCCTAAACTGCCTACTAGTGAAGAACAAGAAAACCAACTATTTCCAGATTTGATTTGATCCACCAAATGTGTTTGGAATTGTATGAATCTGATATATGATGAAGTTTGCTGTATAAACTAACACCAAAAACAATTTCAAGCAATTTCAAGCCTATTTGCTACCCTAAAATGCACCTAGATCAGATGTATATAAGCAAGTTATACCTAGCCTTTTGACTTTTTAATTACCACTTAACTTGGACTAAGTTGAATTTCTACTGGTTAAATCTAATCCTACATGCAATATTAAGATTTATAAACACTTGATTTACTTAAACCTTCCCTAAATCTAACAATGCACCAAAACTCAGATTCAAATTAACACTTATAAATGCCTAAGGTAGTCTAACTGTGCAGAAAGAACATAATCAAAACAACAAGAGCACAAACAAACCTCTTAAACCAAACACTCCTTTAAATGGCAGTTGCACTATGTTTTTAAGATTCAAGCTGTGCAAGTCTAACTTATTGATCTCACTAGGTTACTTGACTAACTTAAAGACTAATTTAACACTTAAACTCAGCAACTAACAACAGGAACTAAATAATGCAAACTAGCTAACTTAAAGGAGTGAATTATGCAAACTATTGCTAGAACATGTAATACTCAAGATCACATGGAATAAGCTACAAACAACATAAATGAATAACAATAAGCAGGTTTGGGCTATAACTATAGTAAATAACTAAAAAATGCAGAGATTTAAGAAGAGAACTTACTTATTATTGGCTAAATGGAGTAATGAACCAAGGTTGTTGAGATAAGCGCACAATAAGCACTAGGTAGCTTATTTGAGCTTATGGCAAGGGAGGTAATGGCTTAACAAGGCTTCTGTACTGTACCCTTAGTAATTTTTTTTTTTTTTTTTTTTTTTTTGGGTAGAAAACTGTACAAAAGCTGAATGTATTCTAATTTAAAAGCTTGAAACTAACTTAAAAAGCTTGAAGGTACAGGAAATAAAGAGCTTTATAGTAACTTCTAAATTAAAAGTAAACTTGCATAAACTAAATTAAAACAAAAGTAACAAGAACAATAAAACTTTTATTAAAANTTTTTTTTTTTTTTTTTTTTTTTTTTTTTTTTTTTTTTTTTTTTTTTTTTTTTTTTTTTTTTTTTTTGGGTAGAAAACTGTACAAAAGCTGAATGTATTCTAATTTAAAAGCTTGAAACTAACTTAAAAAGCTTGAAGGTACAGGAAATAAAGAGCTTTATAGTAACTTCTAAATTAAAAGTAAACTTGCATAAACTAAATTAAAACAAAAGTAACAAGAACAATAAAACTTTTATTAAAACTTAAAAAGATTACTTTAAGAGAAGCAGGATTACATTAAAACTTAGCTAGAAAACATTAAGTAAAACACTAATTTTTATCCTAGAAACTACTCCTAAACTACACTTTTTCAACCATGAGCAGGGCTCAATTTATAGGCCATTAAGGCGGTGCTATTGCTTGCCAGAAGCTTCAGGAAGCTCTCTCGAACCCTTGGATAAATTTCCCACCGACTTATCATTATCTCCAAGCTTCTAGGCCTATCATCTTGTTCCAGGAGGTTCTATCCAATGAAGTGCCTCACTATGCCACGTTGGAGGGATAATTATTGCCTTGTCAGCTTTATCTAGAAGGTACGAGGTAAATGATTGGGTACGAGGTTAAATGGTGGGAGTGAATTGCAGGGTAAAAAAAAATGGGGGTGGGAGATGTACAGTGGTGAGGTTAAAAAGGAGGGAAAAAGGGGGTTAGTTTGACCCGGTTTATTATTGGATTGACTTGGGTTGGATCGGGTTTGTTAAAAAAAAGTGGGCTTGTGGTGTAATAAAAATGGTATGGGCCTGTGGGTTTAGGATTTGTGTTATTGGGTTTATTGGTTATAATGGATTGGTAGATTTGGTGTTAAGTATTAGTATAGGTTTAGGATTTAGTGATAGGATTATGTTGTAAAGTTTTATAACTTTAGGGACTGAAAGTGTAAATTAATCCAAGGGCTCTTTTTGTCATTTGTTGAAACTTCAAGGGCCAATTTTGACTTTCTAAACATAATTTGAGATCCAAGCTCGTAATTTCTTCCCCGGCCTCGGTTTTTTAAACTCCTTTCCAAATCTCGTGCTCGTTTTTACCGGTTTTGGCTCGGTTTTTGTCTTTTTTTTTCACATATCCATACCTGCACAACCAAAAACACAAAAACAACATATATTTGGCATTTTAGGTCGGTTTTTGGTCATTTTGGGTCTTAATTGGGTCACAAAAAGGTATGTGTTTAAGCACATACCAAAGTTGCAAGGAAACTTAGAGAAGATGAAGTTGCAAGAAAGAAGATGCAAGATGGAATAGAGATTGCTGACTTCATGATGGCTCAAAAGATGGACAAGATGGAAACCACTGCTCCATTGGATGTAAATCCAATTTCCACTGTTCCACCTACAATTCTGAGAGAGAAGACTCCAGAATTCACATATGTACCTACTGAAGAAGACATTGCTTTTCTAATTGCATATAATCCAGTGATCAAGAAGAAAGCAATTGACCTAATAGCAGATAAAACTTTAACTGAAGATCAAAGAGATGCTCAGATGAAAGATTTTATCATGATGAAGAACAGACAAGCACTTCAATATGCAATTGATACAGTCAAGAAGGGGCAAAAGAAACCAAGACAACCAACAGAAGCACAAGTTCTGTCTACTATGAAATCTTATTGTTGTCATGTTGGTGGATGGAAGATGAGTCAGTTCAAAGGAATGACCCCTGATCAGATTGAAGGAGCCTACTACAGAGTTAAAAGGCAAGATCTTAACTTTACTCCTATGGGTTCAGAAGCTGAAGAAAGAAAATTTTCCAAAAGGAAGATTAAGCAAAGTGAACTTGAAACAGTTAAGAAGACAAGAATTGCTAAGACTACAAAAGTTCAATTTGAAAAGTTCACTGAAGAACAGTTGACTGGTATGATATTGATTGAAGAGGAAGACTTCTATCCTGACCCACTGCAAGTCAGACATCCTATTCTTGATTGGGAAGTTTACACTGCTAGCAATTTTGCTCCATGTTGGAAAATCACAAGGCTAGGAGGTGAAACTTCATCCTTCATTCAGTTTGCAGAACTCATCAAAGCATGTGATAGAGATGATCTTGATACACTGTGGAGTTTAGTTCAAGAAAGGTTTGATGCTGACAGGTTGAAAGATAGGAAAGAAATGTAGTTATGGGTGGAATTAAGAAGGCTCTATGAACCAAATGAGACAGATAAATATTGGAAGTTTGAATCTTCATGTCCAGGTACTACATGGAATTACTATGATTCATGTGAAGTTCATCACATTTCTACAAAGGGTGGAGTAGATGCTTTTATGTTTGCTGAAAAAGAATACCCACTCAGAGTTCAAACTCTCACAGTGATGTTAGCTTCAAGTTTAAGAGTCCATGAAGATACTAAAAAGGCTAGAGAACTGATAAGAAAGATTCAAGCTCAGTGTTCAAGAGCAGTTGAAGAATTAAGCAGGAAGAAGTGAAGTGTTTGGAATAATTCCCAAATCCTAAGACTTTATGCAGATTAAAGAAACTTATTGATTTGCAGAGAAATCATAAGTTTAGGGGAGGATTGTTGGGAATATAGTTACCACTGATAAGCTTTGGAAGCCACTGTTCAAGATTGCACTGGCAGTGGAAACTCATTACCACTGCTAGTATATTTAGTTACCACTGCTTATTTGATAACTATGTATTCGTGTAGATAAGTATAGAATAGATTCTGTGTATATTCTATAGTATTAGCTTTATACTTATCTTGTACAGGACTCCTTCTTCTATAAAAGGAGATCCTAGGTCATGGTCATAGGTACACGTACAACCCTAAAGAGCTTCAAGGTGTAACCCTAGTGATATTCAAGATCACTCGTATTATTATCATCAATAATATTGAAGCTTTGTGTTACATAAACTGTTCTCACTCACAATACATCATACAAACAATCTTCTAAGTATTACTAAGTAAATTCCGCGTGCTTACTAATATTACTCAAAGTATCACTAACACAAGGTGTGTGTTTAGATCCATCAGTTCATGAGGTCCATAAATACTGCAGGCGCATTGGTCAAACCAAATGGCATAACTTGAAACTCATAATGACCATAACGGGTCCTGAACGCTGTCTTGGGAATATCCTCTTCCCGAACTCTGAGTTGGTGATAACCAGACCTCAAGTCTATCTTAGAGTAGTAACTCGATCCTTGTAATTGATCAAACAGATCATCTATCCTTGGTAGCGGGTAACGGTTCTTCACCGTCAACTTATTCAACTCACGGTAATCAATACACATCCTAAACGATCCATCCTTCTGCTTCACAAATAATACCGGAGCTCCTCAGGGCGAAGAACTAGGTCGAATGAATCCTTTATCCAGCAATTCCTGCAATTGCTTGGACAATTCCTCCATCTCCGATGGTGCTAGTCGATACGGCGCGCGCGCAACAGGTGCGGCTCCTGGAACTAAATCGATGCGAAACTCCACTTGTCGAGCTGGCGGAAGGCCCGGCAAGTCTTCAGGAAATACCTCAGGAAAATCATGCACTACAGGAACATCCTTGAGTCGCTTCTCTCCCGACTCCTTCTTAGCCACATGAGCTACGAATGCATGATATCCTTTCTCGATGTATTTCATGGTCTTGATACACGATATGATGTTCAGGCAAGTTCCACTCCTATCGCCTCGAACAATCAAAATCTCACCATTGAGAGGGATATGAACAACTCATTCTCCACAAACAATACTCGCTTGGTGCTTGGATAACCAATCCATTCCAATCACGACGTCGAAACTCCCAAGCTCTATCGGCATCAAGTCAATACTAAACGGGTGGTCTAAATGGGTAAGGGTACAACCACGGATCACGGTATAGGTATCAACTATATTACCATTAGCTAGCTCAATGCTAAAGCTGACACTTAATAGGGTTGGGGTAAGCCGGAGTAACGGCGCAATCTTAGAAGATAGAAAACTCCTATTGGCACCCGAATCAAACAAAACTCTAACATGAAGGTTGTTGAGAAGAAACGTACCAGTGACAACATTCGGATCTTGGTGTTGCTCTCCATCCCCCATCACATACACTCTACCTCGAGCACCTCCATTTCCTTGTCCAGCATTCTTAGGGCAATGGCTCCTATAATGTCCACACTCTCCACATCCAAAGCAAGTAACTACGGGCTGAGCATTCGCTCCTGTTGCCACAACTTTGCTTTTACAAAACCTTGCAATATGACCAACCTTCTGACACTTCATACACTTCACAGCACACGGCTCAGTGTGGTGCTGCTAACACTTACCACAACGAGCTTGTTGCCCAGCATTCATTCCTCCTTGTGCTGGTGCAGCCACAAAAGCCTTAACAGTCTCTTGTCTCCTGTCTTGTTGGTGATGGTGATTGTGGTTACGATACTGGTTGTTGTTGTTGTTGTTGCGGTAGTTGGAGTTGTTGTTCCTTCGGTTATCTTCCCACTTCCTCTTATTGTCAAAGTGATTTCCTTTCTGAACAGCACCATTCTTAATCACTTGATCCATAAGACGTTCAGCCATGCTAATAGTATCATCCAAAGTCTCAGCATTGTAGGATGTCACATGTCCTTGGATACTCGCGGGTAATCCTCCAATGAACTTCTCAAGCAACTTCTCATTATCTGGCACCA
Source organism: Artemisia annua (assembly GCA_014162995.1). NCBI lineage: Eukaryota > Viridiplantae > Streptophyta > Magnoliopsida > Asterales > Asteraceae > Artemisia > Artemisia annua. Next base: position 48,920 of record LBNU01002318.1, read on the forward strand.
TGTGAGCACAAAATACTTTCAACTCCTGAAAGCGGCACACATATGCAGCAAGATCATAACCCTTCACAGCCATGTAGTAAAACTCGGTATCCAACTTCCTCAAATCGCCACGAGAACAATACTTCTTAACCATAGCTGCCTTGAAATCATCCCAAGATGTACTAAAAACATTCTCCATCCCTTTCTCCTGGGCATAAGCGTTCCACCATGACAAGGCATGCTCCAACAATGTACCCGTTGCGTACTTCACCTTATTGTTCTCAGTACAGTTGCTCCTTTGAAACACCGACTCCATCTTCTCAAACCATTGAGTCAATCCAACCGCTCCTTCAGTTCCTTTGAAGGTAGTAGGCTTACAATCCATGAACTCCTTAAAAGTGCAGAAATGGTTGTTGGGAACCACTCGAACTCCAGCCTGTCCAACATTCTGAGGAACACCTGCTTGCCCAGCAAGCGCTGCTGCAATCCCCTCATCAATCATTTGCTGAATGGCAGCTGGGGTCATTCTCCTAGGAGGCATAATTCTATCAATCAATACATTCACAACCTTTGTAAGTATTTGATCAATGTGTTAGAATCATAGCGCGGAATAAACAACACCACAGAAGAAAAGACATAACATAGCATAGTCAACATCAATAACAATACATCATCATAATACATCATAGATTTCATACTTGACATTAGTCTTACAAGATATGCAAAACAAGTACAAGTTTCTGATAAAATCTATCAACTGAACTATTCAGTCTACATGTACTAGATAAACTACTATCAAAGATGCTAACAACCATGAATGACTAATCACTGCCCTCTGACTGAGTAACACGAGAGCTGTCGAAGACTCACCAACCTCATACGTCGTCCGAACCTCAGTCTCAAGCACATATCCTAATGCCTCAGACGTATCCGACTCGTAAGTCACATCCGAAATCACAGGCGAAGGTGGCATGGGAGGAACATCCTGATCCTCATCCATAAACTCCTCATCATCATCCTCCTCATCATCATCACTATCCTCCTCATCATCATCATCAATACCAACATCATCCTCTAAACCTACCTCATTGTCCAAACCAACATCATCCTCTAAACCTACCTCATCATCCAAACCAACATCAACATCTAACTCAATCTCGTCTCCTAATAGCAATGGGTCAACAACTGGTGGGACTGGGACAGACATTATACTCTACAAGAGCATA
>LBNU01002319.1:2972-16621 GCA_014162995.1 Artemisia annua
TCTCGAGTATGCTTCAACAATCACTTAAGGTATGTATAAACAACTCTAATACATTTTATGATCAAAGGGATTTTTATTTAGACATCACAAATTTTATAAAATGTTATAAACATTTTATATATTTTAGAAAAACACTTTTGGTAATTAAAGGGAAATATAAAATGTTATAAACATTTTATATATTTTGAAAAACACTTTTGGTATATAAAGGAAAATGTTTAATTCATAATAAATATATGAATTCAAATTTTTAACCAAAAACAGTTAAAATTTCACTAGATAAACTTTCCCCAAAAAAGACAAATTTTCTGACCGTTTTCGACAGGGCGGCCCCCTTAATTATAAGGGCGGTCCCCTTAATTTTAAGGGGGCCGGCCACAATTAAGGGGACCGGCACACTCCCTGTGTCAGAAAATATCAGAATTTTTCTCCTATAAATACCACCTTAGTTCTGCTATTTTTCCCAACCTTTGCACGAAAATTTTCAGATCTAAATCTCTCTAAACATCTTCTAAAACCCTTTGATCATAAGATTATTAATCTTTATTTCAAGTGATCCAATCCTCTACCATTCAAAGTGCAAGAGAAGAATACTTCTTATCATCATGTCAAAGAAGTATTAGAGTCTAGTTAGTATTGATGTGAAGATGTAGAAACAAGTTGTCTAAATATATGTAATAAGTAGATCAAGATGATCTTACTTAGTGGTGAGTCATGAAGTCATGAAGTTGTGAAGTAGTGAAGAAGTCATGAAGGTGTGAAGTAGTGAAGAAGTCATGAAGTTGTGAAGTAGTGAAGATGTTGTGAAGTTGTGAAGTCGTGAAGAAGTCGTGAAGTCGTGAAGAAGTCATGAAGTCGTGAAGTCGTGAAGAAGTCGTGAAGTTGTGAAGAAGTTGTGTAGTGATTGAAGTCGTGTCGTGAGATTGGTTCTAGCTACTATTAGAACCCGACATTTAGCTTAGTGTCGTTAAATAATGTAAGCAACGTTGTGTAAGGTTTTCTCCGCCAAAAGGGAGCTTGTTGAGTAGTGAAGAAAACTCTCGAGTAGGTGACTCGGGGAGTGGAGTAGGGCAAGGAAGGAGACCTTGTAGCCGAACCACTATAAATCATCGTGTCCGGTTTGCATCTTCTTTCTCTTATCTCTTTACATTTACTCTTGCATTTATCGCTTTATATCTATGCTTGCATATATGTGTTGGGTGTTGCTTATATTGTCATGATGATTGATTGTGTTATAGTTGCAAGTTAATATTGTGATGATGTGCATAATTATATGATATGATCGACTACATTATTATTCACACTCCTCATATTGAGTTTAACTTAATAGATGATTTGATACAAAACGTTTTAAGATTTCAAAAGGAAAACATATTCACATAAAGATCAACCAAAGCTTTATTCATAAAACTAAGTTTTGAAAACAAACTCAAAAGTACAAATATATAATTAATCATATTGATTATATATTGTTTTCATAATAAACTCTAATTGAAGGTTTTTCAAACAAACATTTTATAAAACGAAAAAGAGGGGAAAACTATTCAACCCCCCCTTCTAGTTTTCCACAAATTCTTTACTATGGAGCAGATAAGGGCTTATCAAGAAGCTCAAAGTGAAGCAGCTGTTAAGAAGCTTCAAGCAGAACTTGATGCTGAGTATAAAAAAGAAAGACAAGAAGCTGCTGTTCAACCAAAGAAATCAATAAAAAAGGCTCAAGAACGAAATTTTTATATGAGCTACTTGAAAGGAAGAGGATACAAGGGTCTGAACAAGTTAAATCATTCACAAATGAAGGAACTATATGATGCTATCAGAGCTGAATATCAAAGACAAATAGATGGCATTGTTGGTTATGATACTGTAGAAGGAAGGAAGCTAATGGAAGAAAGCAACAAAAGAAAGAGAATAACAACTAGGTCACAGTCATCAAAGAAGTCTATACCTACTATACAGTTAAGGACCAATACTGTTGATGAACTGAGAAATTACTTAAGAGTTGTTGATTTTGAGCTTCCTAAGTCAGAAGAAGTTCCTACTACAAAGTCAAAGATATCTGATTTAGAGGTTATTGAATCAGAAAAAGATGGTGATTATTTTGTTTTCCATAGAGAAGATGAAAGTTTTAGAGCATTCAATCTGCTGGTTGATGTATTGCACCTAATAAACAGAGAAGATTTGTTTGATCTACATCAACAAATTCAAGCTTATTTTGAAGATATTCCACTCAATGGAATTGGTGTAGTATTGCTAGGAGATTTGACTACTATGTGGGAAACAGAAGAAACTAGCACAGATGATATTTGGAAGAAACAAGAAGTATGGGAGATTCTAAGTTGGAGATTCTTTGCAAGTGCTGGTGTTCATGCCTTAGAGCTGGAAGATGGTACAATGATCTACATGCTGGCAGAAAGGAGATATCCTCTTACAAGAGATTTGACGCTGAGGATGCTGGATCATGGTATGGAAGTTGAAGAAGAAGATGAAACAGCTCTAATGGTGATTAATTTGTTCATCAATTGGACAATTTTGAAGGATGATGATTGAAAAATACTGGTATGATCTTAATTGTATAAAATCTTTTGAATAAACAAGTACTTTATTCAAAGTACTGCTGATCAAACAGTACTTTCCCAAAGTACTGCTTGCAGCTTAAAACCAGTTACATTCTTTTGGAATAACAATTTTTGTCATGTGCAAAATAATTTTTGAAGCACAAATAATTACAGCAACAAATTGTTTTTGAGTAAAACATGGTGTTAGTACTTGTACTACACAACAAATGGTATTCAACTCACCATGTTTAACAGACAAGAAAGAGTTTGATTCATCATGAGGGTACGGCTCTGATGTGACAATCAAATCCGTTTTTAGTTGACAATTTACTAAAAATTGTATGGTTTCAACTCACCATATCTGAAATAAGTGAAGAGTTGACTAGCCCACAAGAAAATGGCTTGTGGTAAAGGCTGTGGAAAATCCATTTATATGGTAATTAGTTCACCATGGTTAAGATCTAAGAACTAACTAGTCCATAAGCAAACGGCTTTTGGTAAAGACTACTCAAATCCGTTGATAGCTGATGATTTGCTAAAAATCATATGGTTATCAATGTACCATGGTTTACTTAACCTAAACATTGGCTACTCCAGAGTTAATGGCTTTGGTAAAGAGACATCAAAATCCATTAATTTTCAATGATTCACCTCTCACAGGAGTTTACACACCTGGAAGTGATGAGAATAGTATGAAACTGAATATGATTTGATGTACCTTATGTTGCTGAGTAGCTGAGAAGGGATTAAGATGCTGTAAAGACAAAAAGATTGTTGCTGATAAAGATTGCAGATACTTTATGCTGATGATAACAAAATAACGAGTATGACTTTCAAAGAAGACAACCTTTCCTTGAAGACAAAGCTTACACATGGAAACTTGAACTCAAACAAGTAGAATTCAAGTTAGGGGAGGATTGTTGGGGTATAAAAGATCAAAGTACTGCTGAAGACCAAAGTGCTGCTAAAGTGTTTAAAGTCAAAGTACTGCTTGTGATCAAAGTACTGCTCGTTGATAAAGTCAAAGTACTGCTTGAAGATAAAGACTGAAGATTAGATTAGGAATATTATGTATAATCTAGAATATTCTAAAGTTAGAGTTTGTATACTTGTCGTTCAAGTATTGTAAACCGACTAGGGTTTTCCTTGTGCCTATAAAAGGATCCCTAGGTCATTATTAGAGATACGAATACTTTTAGAGAAAAGCTAAAGTTCGATATTAGCTATATTAGGGTTGTTTGTGAATCTGTACAATTAGCAGGTTCAAAGTTTGGTTAATATAAAGTGTTGAAGTTGTTATAATTCTTCTTAGCTTTGTTAAGTAATTCCGCATACTTAATAGAGTAATTCAGTGTTTCATCATTAGTAGTTTAGGATTTATCCAAGACTGCTAAACCTTAGACAAGCTATAATAAAGTAGTTTGGTTAGAGTATAACGATCCAATAGATAGGGTTAGAAGGCGAGGGTGATAATAGATACCTAAGGCAAAAGGTTAGATCCTAAGTCCGTGACTACGCTCGGATCTTCTTGGTCATTCATATTCCTCAACATATAAGCTCTTCCCTGGGCAACATCAGTATTTTTCTTTTGACATCTATTTGTATAGTGTCCTTTTTCTCCACAAGCATGACAAATGACCGTTACTAGTGGCGGATTGACCCTAGTAGCTGGTCCTTTGTGCCTGTAATCCTTTGCCTGATGGCCCACCTTGTTACATATAGTACATTTGATGAAACAAGGCCCTGTGTGGTGCAAAGCACATCTCTCACACAGAGGGGCATTCCTAGCATAACCATTTCCCTCATTTGGAGTGGCGGCATAATCTCTAGTAGCTTCTTGCCTTCGGTTTGGTTGAGGATAGGGGTTGGTGTTGTCGAAAGCTCTCCCATCGTGGAACTTTCGTTTATTATCGTTGGGCGCTGGCACAGAGTTATGCTTTGTTACTTGATCCATTAACCTCAAAGTAATGTTAATGGGTTCCTCTAAAGTTTGTGGTTTAGAGGCAGTAACATTCCCTTTGATACTTTGGGGTAAACCTCCGATGAAAACTTCTATCATCTTTTCAGTAGTTTGTACCATTGTGGGACACAAAGTTGCCAATTCTTGAAATATCCTAATATAAGTTTTAACATCGTTCCCTTTTACCGTCAAGTTGTAAAACTCATCTTCCATTTTCTTGACTTCTGTTCACAGGCAATATTTCCTAATCATAAGCTTCTTAAATTCAGTCCAGGTTAGCTTGTATGCCTCCTCAATTCCTATTGGCTGGGCATACGAGTTCCACCAGGACAAAGCTTCTTCGGTAAGAGTACCGATAGCAAACTTAACTCTATAATCCTCAGTACAATTACTACGGGAGAATACTGATTCAGTCCTCTCAAACCAGTGAATCAGTCCTATGGCCCTTTCTGTCCCCTTGAAATTGAAGGGCTAACAGCTCATAAATTCCTTGTAGTTACTCTTCTTCACCACAGGAATTTCAGGGTTTCTAGCCATGTTAGCATCCCTAGCTTCTAGTGTCGCAGTTACACTATCAGCAACTAGTTGTCGGATGGCTTCCTAAGTCATGGCGGGAGTAGTGGGATTAACGGGAGTAGTTGATCTCGTACGTGCCATTCTATAGACGTTCGTAAGATAAGATGAGATAAGAATAATGTCGTAGCCGAATATAATGAGGATTAAAATTCGACATAGACATTCTTGCAAGCTCTAACTAATAGAAGCTTGCGTAGAGATGGAAGATACAAGTTCTAACTCTTAGAACATTGTCTGATACCGAAGAAATAGAGTGTAGGGAATCCTAAAACTAAAAGGGCGGATTTCCTAATAAGATTTACTAAATTCCTAGGAAGTTCATTCCCCTATCTAAAGGCATAGTGATACTAATCTAAGAGATTCTAATATGAGATACGTAACTAAGTATAGGCAAACTTTAACTTTTATAACGACTTGTTCCTATATCTTACAAGGTGAAGACTTAACACATACTACCTATTAAACTAAACTACCTATAAAACTAAGTCTATAACCTTACGAGTTTGATCCTTTGTTATTCTTAAGTTTCTGGATTGCTTCTAAAAGATCTCTTATATCAGACTTATGACTATCTCTAATATCCTCGATGATCATTTCTATTATGGAAAGTCTAAAATGAGTTGTAACTACCTTATCAGAGTGTCCTTCATATTTCTTTTGTTACTTAGAAATTTGACTACGAGTTTTCTCTAGTTCGTTTTCTAACCTATTATAGTCTTTTTGGATTATTACTCTACCTTTTACTAGATCACTAATCTTATTTTCTACTTCGTCGATACGTCCTAAGGACAACTTATCTAGGTGACTAAGTATATCCTTAATTTTTTCCTCATGCCTTTCTAAAGGCGTTTTATAAGAACTACTTTCTATTTCAAACCTAGGGGGAGGCGAGGGTGGTATAATACGTATTTTCTTATGAGGAGGGGAAACTACTTCGGGAACATAGTAATCTTGACTATTATAGTGGGGTATAGATGGAGTAGGGGTTAAAGTGGGTACAGTAGAAATATCACCACCATATGCTTGCATATAACCATTATATGCTTGCATATAGGGATCATTCGAGGAGGGTTCTATAGCTAAGGCAACTAGAAGGTTCTGAGCTAATTCTTTCGAAGAATTAGAATCAGAGGATGAGTGTGTAGGAATAGCCGGGGTATACTCATAACTATCCGATGAAGTATCCTCATCATCGGTATCCAACACGATGATAGGATTGTTAAAGGAAGACATATCTAACTGTAATACCCGGGAAAAGTATCTTAGCATATCTCTAACCTATGTTATATCCTAAAGGCAATAGCAATAGTGGGGAATCTATCCTAGAGGCAATTGTGAAGAATCTATACTAAAGGCAAGTAGGGGAGTCTGACCCAAAGGTAAGTTAGGAGTCTAGAGGCAAGTCGGGGATCTAAAGGCAAGTTGGGGAGTCTAGTGGCATGAAGGACTTTTTAGAAAAAGTGGTTATAGTTTAGGAAAATCCTTTTGTTCTCTATAACCAAAGCTCTGGTACCAATCTGTAACACCCCCATTTTCACAGATCACAACGGAATTTAGATCTGAGGTATTACTTCATGGAAAGACATGATAATAGAAAACGACTCGAAAAGAGACGTTTTTTGAAAAAGGAGTTATCATTCATTTATTCATCAGAGTTTTTATAGTAAAAGATGTACTTTTACCAAAAGAGATGTCCCTAAGATACGTTTTTAAAACAAAAGATGATTGATAACTAGTATGGACGTCCTCGTGTCTAGTGCCACACCGTGCCAGGGTTCCTAAAGTGCTCATATACCTAGGAAAACATGCTTAAAGAGTCAACACTAAGGTTGAGAGAGAGTCATAGGTTTAAATAGATATAGAGTGAATACAAGTTCCACATGGTTCAGCTGAAACCGTATGTGTGGAAAGGTTTTAGAGAGAGAAGGTTATTACACTAAGCTCATGAATCATACGTTAACAGGTCCAGATCATGGGGTCTGCAGACCAAACCATGATGGGACAGAAAAGATAACTTGCCAAAGTTAATCCTTTAGAAAGGGTTCAAATATAGTACTTATTGGTACCCAAGACACAGGCAAACCAACGGGAGTTGTCAAACTCCAATAGATCTATCAACTATCTTCGCGTTCACTCGCGCAAGTGATTAAGTTCATGAATTCAGTTATGTATTGGTGGCAGATAGTTTACTCATGCAATAACCAAAGAAAAAGACTTGTATTCGATTTAAAGCATGTATCCCCCTCAAAGGGTTGTAAAGCATTTAAAAGCGAGGCTATGAAGACTCACTTGAGTCTAAGGTAAGTAGGGTAGGGGTTTAGACAGCTCATTCACGTATCCTGGGGGTAGTGTAGATGTGTGTATGTCAAGTCCTAGTTTAGGATTTTAAGTTTTTCAAGTAACCATTATTAGGGTTTCTAGATATAACATAACACCGTTCGGGCCATCATAATCCAGAAATACATACTCCTCACATGAAGCTCCCTAGTATTGTATTATGTTACTTAACATAATACCGTTCGGGCCATCATAATTCAGAAGTACATATCCCTCACATGAAGCTCCCTAGTATTATGTCATGTCGTTATTAGATATTAGATTTAACATAACACCGTTCGGGCCATCATAATCCAGAGGTCATGTAGTAAACGTTTGAGGAGCCAGAGCACCTTAAATCGTAAACCCAGCAAACTCGTCAAATCGAATACCCAAATGAAACCCCTCACATGAAGATCCCTTGTATTGTGTTATGTTGTTAACTAAAAATAGGTTTTTGATAATTATATGAAAATAGTCCGTTTATACCCTTCAAGTTTATATAATTACAATTTCTACCCTAAACTTTCAAAGATATGCATATTAAGCATTTAACTTTCTAACTTTCACATAATTAGTCCCTATACTCATATATTTTAAAGTAATGACAGAAATAGTCCTTAAAATATATAACTTTCATTATTTACCCTTTATACCCTTAACTTAACAATATTTGCAAAACTAGTCCTTATAAGTTTATAACTCTTTTACTTTCTATCCTATGGTTTTAGAACTTTGTAAAAAGGGTCCTTATACTTATTACTTCTAAGAAATGTCAAAAATAGTCCCTAGACTTCATATTTTCAGAAATTTACCATATATACCCTTATGCATGAAAACAATTGCAAAACTAGTCCTAAAACCATGTAAACTATATTTTTATTAAACAAATGAGTTTCCTAGCTTATGTTTAACTAATATATGCCTAACTAAGTTTCCTAAATCAGATTATAGCACATGATAAGGCAATTTAGCATATAAACACAACCTTTTCCAAAATTAGGGTTTCTAAATGGAATCGACAAAATGAAAATGATCAAGGCTCATTCAAGGGTTCTAAGGCATATCCTAAGTATCCTAGGTCAGTACTAAGACTATTAGAATCAAAAATTAAGGCTTACTTGGTCGTGGGAGTCCTAACGTGAGATCTAGGGTTTCTTCGACTAGAAATAGGTCTCGACTAGTATCTAGGCTACAATACTCGACTTCTAAAGCTTCTAGGCGCTTAGTACTACAGAATATATGAGGTAGAGAAGAGAGGGGAGGTGTGAAGTGAAAGGAAGAGGGGTGGTCACTATTTATAGGGTGCGTTTGGTGTGTCGAGCAAGAAAGAAGAGAAGGAGGTGGCGAGGAGGGGGGAGGTAACTAAGCTAAGCTACTAGGTGACTAAGGTGGGCTAGGAGGGTGACTAAGGGTGGCTATGGGTAGCTAGGGGGCTGCCTAGGCCTGTTGTGGTGGTGGTGTGAGCCGCGGGTCAAGGTGGTGACAAGGAGGTGATCCACCTCCTTGTGTGTTGGTGATCCACCTCCTTGTGTGCTAGCTAGGGAAGTGCTAGGGTGTCTACTTGAGGTGCTTAAGCTACTAGGGTGCTTGGTTGAGGTGCTTGAGTAGCTTAAGTAGCTTAGTTTTAGGTTTTAGGTTTTAGGTTTAGTTTATACCTAGTTTTGTCTAGTGAGAGATTAGGGTTTATCTTAGGGTTTAGTGCCTAGATTAGGGTCCTAATAGTGTTTAGTGACTAAGATTAAGTCCTAGGAGGCTTATACTAAGTGGTGGTAGCTTATGGTAAAGATTTGGGATAGTTTAGACCTAATTCCAGGACTTTATGACCTAATTAGGGTTTTGTGCTTAAGGGACTTGTACCTAAGTTCTAGAAAGTTGTACTATGGTCTAGGAAGTCTAATATATCCTAAAGTTGCTAATGTAACGTATACCTGAGCTTTGAACACTTTCAAACTAGTTTAGATAAGCAATTAGGGTATTAGAGATAACCGTAAACACATAAGGTGCAATTAGGGTTTTCTGATAAGTATACTATACTAAAGTGATAGATTACTTACTGAAAATGTGTTTATAACCTATACTTGACATACTGGGATGTTTACATGATGTAAACATAGTGGTGTTAGGCATAGGTGAATGCGTGAGCTTGTCTAGAGGTCATATAGGTAATAATGATATAGTAAAGCAAAAATTTTACTCTGGAAATATATATAGACATAGCTAACCTAGATAATGCTTAGTGAGGGCCTAAGTTAAGTTATTAGGGCTTAGCTAACCTATGGGAAACTAGTGGGGAAGTTAGTGGGTTGCTACATAACAAGAGGGGTAATACATATCTATATGTTAAAAACCTCCTAACATGCACATGATCATCTTTCATGATCACATGAAAACACCCCCAAAATCATTAATTTAAACATGAACATTAAATGGACTTTACCCCTAAACACTTCACTTCATCAATAAATTCATAAACCCCTTTTTACCTAAAATCCCCAAATTCATCTAACATGAACCCCAACTTATAATGCAACTAAATCAAGAATTAGGCGGAGGGATGATGTCTAAGGCTTAGTTCTTGCAATGAAACACAATTTCACAATCACTTTTCCCTCTTTGCTATCTCATGACCCACACACATAAACACTTTACTAGACTGATGTGGAATTATGAGTAAAATGTTATTCAATTAAATTTTTGTACAACTTTTAAAGTATGACACTTTTGATCCCTCAAGTCTCATTTTCTTGATAATGATCACATATAACTTACTAAACCAAGCACTATAGTTTTTAACACAAGTTTGATGTCAAATATGTGATAAAAACACAAAAGAAGCAAGAAAGTTTGAAGCTTTTTGAGATTAACGAGCTAAAAAATAATTTTAGGAGGCGTAGAACACAAAACAACGAGTCAATACCTTCTTCTAGCGATTGATACCACTTGTCAGGTCACCATATTAGTAAACACAAGTATTCAAATGAGAGAAATGAGATGAGAAATAGACTTGGTTGATTAAGATCAATATGAAAGATGAAAGAACAAGAGTTTCCTTAAGATATGAAATTAACCAACAAAATAAAAGAGTTACATAGTGTCCTATTTATAGGAGGAGGATAGGGCAACACTCCATTCCTTCCCTATCTTCTATGTCGTGGGCTTTCAAGGCCCATTGGACACTTATTGGACTCGTCTTATAACCAAACGAGTATTAAGCTAAAACGTAACTAAAAGTGAGAAAACTAGCAACCTATTACATTTATTGAAATGACCGAGACTTGAATGAATAGTGGAAAACTATGATCATAACACCAGGGATCCGAGATCACGGGTTGACATGTCACCAGCCCAAGGTCCATAACTATCAAATATTGTGTTAAGAATAGCTGTTCCCCGAGACGCTATCAGAATTGCATTCCTCAGTCCATGCAGTCCACGAGTTGGTATCTTGTATTTCAGTATTGTTGTTCCTTCATTGCTAAACATCAAAGAGATCAAATTTACAACATGAATGATTGTCATCAACCGCAAAATTTTCAGTGTCATATATATGAAGTAAATGTTTAATAGTGTTAATAATTAGCAATTGATTTAATAACACAGTATGTTTTGACATGTCCCAAGTAAACTGACAACAACTTTCAAATGACTAGTAAGAAGAGTGATGCACATACCCAAGCCCTTGCATATCAAACATTTGACCACGCCTTTTACCAAGAAGTTCAACAACCGACCCCATATGTTCTTCAGGTACCTCCACAGTGGCAATCTGCAAGAATCATGTTATAAGAGTGAGTTTATATAGCACACATACATGCTTTAAATCAAACAAAATTTTCATGAAAAAAAAAGGTACCTCGTAAGGTTCAAGCAACTTGTCATCAATTCTCTTGTTAACTTCAATCATCAATTTTACTTTAGGAGGTCCCACCATGAACCCACCGCCACACAGATTCAAACCTAGTAGATTTATCAATAATAAAGCTCACTTGTTTCGGCAGCCGATTTTTCAATATCGCCTTCGATCCAGTGTTCGGACATCGATCCGGTAGCGTGGAAGATGTAGGCATGGTTGCCGGAATTGATGGTGCCTGTGTGTATGTGTGAGGGTTTGATTGAGAGCCGATTAGAATGATTTTGTTTCTTTATTTTTGGTGGGGAGAAGGCTGGATGGGATTTGTGGTTGGCGGCAGAGAAGAGAGAAAGAGGATGATATGAGTGTGGGTTATGTGACCTAGATGACTATTAGATAGCTATTGGAGGGAGAATGAAAATGTAAATTTGATTTTGGGGAAAAAGTGGGCGGGAGTACTGAAAATATGTGAGGGGATATCAAAATTTTAGAAATATTGTAAAGTGGGTTTATAAAACATTTGAACTATAAAAGCAAAAGTGTGACCATATATGACATTTGGTCACACTATTTAAGTGTGTGACATACATTTGTCACTCTTAAATGCATTTCGTGACTACTTCAAACTGAATTTTTAATTGTCACACATTTGAAATTCATATGTGGCTAACTATTCACCAAAGAATAGTGGTCACGTTTATATAATGTGTGACAAACTTGACAATATGATTTAGCCACATACACAATTACTTCATGTGACCATATATCTATTTTGGTCACACTCTTCAATTGTGTGACATATATTTGTCACATATGTATATTTGTAGTGTGACTAATGTTTAAAGCTAATTTGCATCGGTCACACGTCCCAAATTGAACGTGACTAAATGATAGGAAAAATATTTACCAGTTACCCCTTAGTCACATATATACACAAATGCGTGACAAATATTTTACGAAATGGTCACAAAAATAGGATCAAGTGTGGCTGTTTATTTAAGGCTAGTACATTTAGTCACGTAAAAATGTCACCGTGTGACCGTTCAAAAACGACCATGTGTGACGAAAGGTCATTTTTGGCCTAGTGTTGTGCCTAAAAAAAGGAGATCCTATATTAGGGTTTTCATATCTCTTCACAACTCTTTCATACGTATTAGCTTCAAGGTTATAACCCTAGTGACATACTTGATCACTCGTATTATAAAATAATATTGAAGCAGTTTGTTTATTCTGTGTTCATTGTTCGCTATTACACTTACACACATCTAATTGATCGAGGTAAACCAAGCGGTGAAGCTTAAGAACCTCGGGTCGTAGTCCCAACGAGGGTTGAATGGATCTTAGTCGTTCAAAACCGTGAGTTATGTGATGTGAATGGGTTTAAAGATATGTTTTGGGTTTTGTTTACTCTACTAAACTTTATTTAAAACTTTAAGAAAAGTAAAACGTGAGAAAAGAAATTAAAATGAACGAGAAAAGAAAACATAAACGTTGAAAGAAATAAAAGAAAGAAATAAAAGAAATAAAGTTGAAGTAAATAAAAGGAATGAAAATAAAATAATAGTGTAAAATGTTTTTGTGGTTTTTAAGTTTAAATGATAAAAGAAAAGTGAAGTAAATGTTTAAAAGAAAATAAAACAAGTTAAAAGAAAATAGACTAAGTTAAAAAGAAATTAAAGAAAATTCGGCAGAGTTTCGTTTAGGAATGACCCAAACAAAACTCCACTCGAAGAACGATGGAGAAAACGAAAGTCTTACTCGACTTGTAAAAGCAATAAGAAAAGAAGAGGAGAAAACTAGACACGACTCAAAACAAACTTAGACTAAAATAAAATTGACACAAAAAAACTAAACTCGCTACCAACTATAAAACCAAACTCGCTACAATTACACAAACCAAACTCGCTAAGACCTAAAACAAAAGCATACTCGCTACACTAAAGGACACAAACTCGCTAAGACATTAAAATAAACTATACTCGCTACACCAAAGGACACAAACTCGCTAAGACATTAAAATAAACTATACTCGCTACACCAAGGACGATACACGCTAGCTATATGAATACAAACTCGCTAGACAGTATATCATACTCGCTAGCCTTAGAAACAAAACACCAAACTCGCTACAAGTGAAAAAAGGAAACTCGCTATAAAACCCTAAATGACACCAAACTCGCTATTAAACCCTAAAAACATACTGGACATTAAAAACATTAAACGTGACACTGAAATTTAATAAAAGGTAAATAAAACTTATAAAAACTTGTAAAGATTAAGAAAGAACTTGTAAAGATTAAGACAATAAAATGACAATAAGTAAATCAAGACATGAAAATTAAATTGACATAAACTTAAATGACAAGTAAATAAAACTTACATAAAATAA
>LBNU01002322.1:1792-32238 GCA_014162995.1 Artemisia annua
GTCAAAGTACTGATGCAAGTCAAAGTACTGCTCCATGAAAGTACTGCACAGATATAAAGGTCGAAGTACTGCATTAACTAAAGTTAAAGAGTAAAGGACTGCTGATGGAAATTCGGTTGCAAGGATGCTTAGAATATTCTAGAAGATAAACTATAATAGGAATTAGTATTCTTGTACGTAGAGTATTGTAAACCGACTTAGGGTTATCCTTGTGCCTATAAAAGGATCCCTAGGAGGTCAAAAGATATATAGATATAAAGGTCGAAGTACTGCATTAACTAAAGTTAAAGAGAAACGATTACGATTTAGAGAAGTTAGAGTTGTAATAGTCTGCATTCTACAAGCAGATTTAAGGTGTTATTATAATCAAAGTTTGATTAATTCTTCTTAGCTTTGTTAAGTAATTCCGCATACTTAATAGAGTAATTCAGTGTTTCATTGTTAGTAGATTAGGATTTATCCAAGGCTACTAAACCCTTAACAAGCTATATAATAGTTTGGTCAGAGTATAACGATCCAACATAAACACAAAGCATGGGTTGCCTCCCAAGAAGCGCTTGTTTTTGTTCGAGTCACGAGCCTGACTCTACCCTTATTTAACGGAAATAGGGGAGGTTTTCCCTACACTTAGGATTAAGTGCGGGTGGAAGTAGCGATACACACCATCTCGGTGGAAGTATGCCACGTAAGGGAAGAGTGGTGGATGAATTATATGCTCAAAGATGTGGGATCCTATCATCATAACCTTACCTAATTCAATTCGGTCAATAGGTAAATCAAAGTTTTCTCCTAAAAAGGGATCATCTTCAATCAACTTCAAAAGACTCCTAGTTGGGAATCCATCTTGACCTAATAAACCTGGTTTAAACCCATAATGTTTCTTGTGATCTATTATGAGTGGGTTATGTAAGCATGTAAGGTCTTGGCTCACTCCTAAGTTAACTTCCTCTCTACAAAGCTGAAAGTCTACTACCTTCAACGTGAAACTACCCGAGCTATATGGTTTGATGGGTGGATCGGGACCTAATTCAATTCCTAAATTCTCATCCAAGGATGGAAGATTAGGTAACGGTTTTGGTTGAGGCTCCGATTCATCAAAACTAGGAACTTCCATAGAACTAAAAGAAAGGTCATCACTACAAGTATTTAAACCTATTTCTTCTAGTTGTGTTTGGTCCAAGGGTTCAATCTCTATTGGGGTTCCTATAGTCTCTTCTACTTCTTCCGGGTAGGTCACGGGTGGTGTGTGTGCCTCAAATGATGGTAGGACTTGTGGGGTACTTAGTGGGCTTGTATTATCCACCTCATCCTTCTTTGTATCTAGATTACCTATGTGTTCGTTTTGTACTATGATGTTAGGCGACATCCACTTAGGTATCTCAACATTAACGTATTCATCCCCATGTAAAGCATCAAGATCACCTAAGTGTTCACCCTGTATTATGGTAGTGCCTAACCATGACATGCAGCTAGGTGGCTCAATTCTACACTCATCCCCAAACAAACTTGTTTCATGATAATTGAAATTTGTGGTCAATTGACCTGTATTAATGTTTGTTGGGTTGTCTACCAAATAATAATATTGGGCACAATTCTAAATAGCTTCCCATGCTTTTTCGACACTTAATTCCCTAAGATCCCTACCGGCAAAATGGTAAATGTCCCTTTGGGCATGTCGGTCGACACGATCATAAAAGACTTGAGTTAGAGACCATAAATCGAAGTTATGATGAGGGACTTTTTGGAGTAAATATTTAAAACGAGTACATGCATCATAGAGAGGTTCATCTTTATGTTGTTTAAACATCAAGGTGTCATATGGAGTGGGTGAATTACGTGGTTGGTGGTATGGTGGATTCGCGTTCTCCATAATGATGAACGAAAGAGTCAATGGAAATTACGAACAAACACACAAAGAAAAAGATAGACTAAAGAGATCCTAGAAAAATAAAATGAAATCTCACTAGAAAGGAGTCTAGTGAGTAGACCTATATAAGAATAAAATCTAACCTAAACAATAACTATTCCCCGGCAGCGGCGCCAAAAACTTGATGCGCGTGGATTGCAACACGCACTACGTTTTACCTCTCGAGGGATCTCGAGAAGCTTGCAATCCCCACCAGGCAGTGTACCTGACCGATGTAGTATAGTGTAGTGGCAAGTACCGGGGGATTGATCGTTCTCTCGCAGGGAATAGTGTTCGTTAGGCTAAAGGCTACTCTAATCTAGGTCTAAGGGTGGAGGAAGATTCTTTTTGTATTTTTATATTTTATGAAAGCAGTAAAATCTCTGGTTTTGGAGGATAGGGCGGAATTAGTTGCTAGTCAACTAACCCAAGTTATCTACTTCTAAGCTACTTATATTTTTGTATTTTTTTGGTTTTGAGAAAATCAGTGGTGGAGAATAGTGTTTACTTAGATTTCATTACTCCCTAACTATCTTTTACCATGTAATTAGTATGTTGAGTTTGCGTGGATGACGGGTGTATTCCTAACAAGTCGTAGGGAGTGCGTTCAATTCCCTAACTCTATAAGTTCCTACCTCACTCTATGACGATACGTCAAGCATCCTATCATGAGCTCACCGATAGCAACCTATGCATGAAATACTACCTTAAAATCGATAACGCACATACGATTCACGTTTCTAAAGACGTTCAAGCTTGTTACCGTATAGGAGATTAGCCAGTTTTCTCTAGTCTAACGTAGATGAAACATTCACCCAAATACAATCACAACATACACATCACATGATAATCAATAGTTAGGTTTCATTAGATCTAAGCAAACACAAAGTAAATTAGCCTAGCATGTTGAAAGAAAGACAAGCACAAGCATAAATCACACAACACATAGACATATTGTATGAATAAAGACTTATCTTGGATTAAACATGCAAGTTAGAGGGGTTAGGATACCCTCTAAGGTCTGTAATACACGTACTAGGGTTTAACCCTAAAGTTCTCCACTCCAAAATTCGTCTAAAGTTCCACTAGGTTCTCTAAAATAAAGAAAAATCGTTCTATATATATAGAAAACGCGGGCTGACGGCGTCAGCCCAATAGGTGACGTCGTCAGCTCGGCGATTAGGGTTTCCTGACGGCCTTGATTGACGTGGTCATAATTGCTGGTTCCAGATCTGACGGCCTTGGTTGACGGCGTCACCAATTTGCACTACGAACTCTCTGGCCCGTCACGAGTATTTTTCCAATTCTGGACTTCACTTGTTCCTGACGGCGTCACCTTGTAGAGTGTGACGGCGTCACCTTCTGTAATCTTCAAGGTCTTTTGAGTTTTTGTTGTTTTCCGCACTTTTTCACTCCGAAAACGCCCGAAAATGCTTCTTTTGTGATTTTCCCTTCAAAAGTACCTAAAATGAGAAAAGAAACGACTTTGGGTGAAATCCAAACCAAAAACATACGAATTAGGACTCAAACCGACCCCTAAAAACGTAACATTTTTCGTCTCATCAGCAGCCCAAGCAAAATACAACTAGACACAGAGGTTATCAAAGCACATATAAAAAGAACCAAAAAAAACATCATATAAACTTTTAATCGATGGGAAAGCAATTTTATAGGGGAGCAGTATGGTGGCTACAAGCCCATCAATCCTGATGGATTAAAGTTTACTATTACCATAAAACAAAACCACTTAATGAATTATACACATGCACGACCTTCTTACTGCTCTAAGATCTTCGTTTGGGGTGTGTCTTGAGTTGCCTTTTCGTCTGAATTCGTCTCCTTAGGGTTTGGTTGCACACAAAATTCGTATTTATGATGGGGTATTTATAGTTTTTTTCTGAGGGCACAATGTGGCACATCAACTAAGTAGATGCAGCGCATCTAGGTAACTTCGTGTGGGGTCCAAGACTAATTTATTCTCGAATATTTGTACACCGTCTTCAGATGCGGCATATCTTGAATCTCTATGCGGCGCATGTCCTTCAGCGTCTTGGATTGTATTTGGTGAAGTCTTGATAGTGATATGCCGTTTGTCAATATTGTAATGCGGCGTATCGGGAGTAGAACAAGCTGGATCTTCTTCATTGACCAAAGTTTCTTATGCGGCGCATGATAAAATCACATGCGGCGCATTCTTCAAAGTCAGACAATGGTCTTCGAATTCATCTAAGTATGATGATACAGCGTATCCATCTAGAATGATATGGCCCATCTCCTTGATTTCAGTAGATTTTTCCATCTTGATTATTTTGCTCTATATTTCGTCGAAAATCGCCAAGTTTCACCAATTAATTGTATTTACCTGAGAATCACTAAAGTAAACAATCAAGTACCAATTGTCATACATAATATAATAAAACAAGTCAATTAAATAGGATAAATGATGACAATATAATTTACTTATTTGATGTCATCAAATATCTCCCCACTTGAACTTTACTTGTCCTCAAGTAAACCTTAGATTAAATTTATGAAATTGTATCCTAAAAGATATTAGGATGTATTTTTATAATTAAGCACTTATTCGTTTTATCATAATTGCACCACCAAACACTTAACGAAGTAGAAACAAAATAAATTTTTCAATATCAAAACAAATGTAAATCGTTTAGTTGCTCGGTCGTGACGAATATTCTATCATAGGCTTGGAAAACAAACGCATCTCCTCCACTAAAGCTAAGGAGTAACACGTCTAAAGCGGTAAAAAGGGTTTTGAGGCTTAAGGGTTGAACCTAGCTTTGTTCAAATGTTTCATGCATAAACTTAGTAGATCGCTAGCGCGAGTCCTCGACGCCTCAACTAACGGATGGTCAATAATGTGCTCGTTGGATCGTTGGCGCGTTATTTGCATAACGGATGGTCACCAAGTTGCAAACTAGATCGCTAGTGCGTTGGTCAATTAATCTAATACTCGGATGGTCACTACCTTATTCATACATTTTACATTGTCACGTAGCCATCATTTTATTCGGATGCTCGAAAGCTAACAACGAATAGAACAATACGGTTGGGTATGATAATAGTTGGGATAAAAATTGGTGTAAAATAAAAAATACAAAACAAATAGATTAAATCCTAATGTGTGGTTAATCACTTCCCAACCATCCCATGAATAAGACTCATATCATTGAATAACTCACGCTTTTGACTCATGTAACTCCCGCTTTAGGTAGACACGAATTAAACTCAATAAAATCTTAAACAAAGAACAAACCTTAGTTGGCGTTTCCATAACGGCCAACTCCCATTCACTCCATAAATATATTACAACAACAAATAGTGGCGATATCAACCACTTTAATACATAACTTTACAGTAGTTGGTTTAATAAACTTCCAACTTATCTTCTTTCTTTTTCTTTTCTAATTCTTTCGATTTTTTTAAACTAACATAAATGGTGTAAAATTTCACAACTTTACTATCACAATTTTTCTGGATAATATTTCTTTACTTTTCAAAACTTCAGATATAAAAGTAATAGTGAAAGAAATAAACACTCGAAAATTAAAACTAAAAATATACAATATTTACTTTCATTCCAATTGCATTGTGCAATTTCCCGACCTAACCAAAGATAATGAATTATGCACACGAACACAGGTAACGCAAGGAAACACACTTTGCCTAAGCAACTAACCACAGACTTTAATCTACAGGGTAGGCTAAGGTGTAAAGGTGTAACGAAACTTTTAAAAATAGGTGTAAGAAACGAAAGGAATGGCTCTGATGGTTTTTCTAGGGGTATCTTACTCTAAAGATGAGAGTAAACAAAAGGGTTTATACAGGGGTTAACTAACCAATGAAGTTAGTTAATATCACATAACATATAAAGGCTATTTGGTTGTAATCCTAGAAATTTACCAAGTTAGACAAGTCACTCCAATTATATCAATAATACTCATTATGGTGGACTCAAATAGTATATAAGCCAAGTTCTAAAGTTTACAAGTCACCGGCACACTAAAATGTTTGTGGAAAAAGCTCTCACAATTTTTAAAAATAAAGTTATGTGTACGGTTATGCAATTTAGATTAAACAAAAACATGCTAATTTTTTTTAGTTTTGACATATTAAGCATAGAATAAGCATATTTTTGAAAATTTTAGGACAAGTAACGTTCTAATTCTCCATCCCCCCTGATGCGTGTTGTGTGTCAATTGCAGTATAGGGGTTATTCCTATTCAAGTTTTAAATTTATATTTAGCCGACTTATCCTAACACACACACTTAACGAGCAGTGTACCCGATCAATATGTATATAGTGATAAGTAGAGTGCCGATCACTAAAAGTGGAACGTAATATCTAGTTAACCTAATCAATATTTTAATGCCCTAAGTTAGTTTTACAACCTAATCTAATGCAAAGGGGGGTTTAGCCTGAGAGACTAGCACAATTTGTAGATTTAACATAAAAGTAAAACTAATGAGAACGAATCAGAGAATAGCAAACACGTACACGGATAGATAATAGATGCAGTAAGAAGACCTGTCCTTATAATTAAGTAGCTTGTCACTTGTTTTATTGCTAGTTTTATATGATGAGTATCGTAATCTTATCTGTCTCCTTGGATCATAAATATAGGCGAGTAAACTCTTAATGATCACTTATGCCTATCCCAATTTCTAGACACTAGATAAGTAGGCGATGAGGGGGTATGGCAGCCCAAGCAAAACTCAGCTAGACACAGAGGTTATCAATGCACATATACAAGTCACCAAAAAAACATCATATAAACTTTAATTGATGGGAAAGCAATTTTAAGGGGAGCAGTATGGTGGCCACAAGCCCATCAATCCTGATGAATTAAAGCTTACTAATACAATAAAACAAAACTACTTAATGAATTATACACATGCAGGACCTTCTTACAGCTCTAAGATCTTCGTTTAGGGTGTGTCTTGTGTTGCTTCTTCGTCTGAATTCGTCTCCTTAGGGTTATGTTGCACACAAAATTCGTAGGTAATGAGGGTCTATTTATAGTTTCTGTCTGAGGGTTCGATGCGGCGCATCAACTAAGTAGATGCGGCGCATTGAGGTAACTTCGTGTGGGGTCCAAGATTATTATATTCTGGAATCTTCGTACACCGTCTTCAGATGCGGCGTAACTTAAATCTTAATGTGGCGCATGTCCTTCAGTATCTTGGATTGTTTCTGGTGAAGTCTTGATAGTGATACGCCGTATGTCAATATTGTGATGCGGCGTATCTGGAGTAGAACAAGCTGGATCTTCTTCGTTGACCAAAGTTTCATATGCGGCGCATGCTAGAATCACATGCGGCGCATTCTTCAAAGTCAGGCAATGGTCTTCGAATTCATCTAAGTATGATAATACGACGCATTTGTCTAGAATGATGCGGAGTATCTCCTTGATTTCAGTAGACTTTTCCATCTTGATTAATTTACTCCATAATTCGTCCAAATTCGCCAAGTTTCACCAATTGCTTGTTATTTCCTGAGAATCACTAAAGTAAACAATCAAGCACCGATTCTCATACATAATTAAGTAAAACAAGTCAATTAAATAGGATAAATGATGTCAATATAATGTACTTATTTTAGTTCATCAAATATCCCCCAGTTGAACTTTACTTGTCCTCAAGTAAACCTTAGATTGAAATTTTTGAAATTGTATCCTAAAAGGCAGTAGGATGTATTTTTATCATTAAGCACTTATTTATTTTATCATAATCACACAACCAAACATTTAACGAGTTAGAAACAAAATAAAATTTTTCAATATCAAAACAATTCTAAATCGTTTAGTTGCTCAGTCGTGACGAATATTCTATCATATGCTTGGCACGCATACACATCTCCTCCACTAAAGCTAAGGAGTAACAAGTCTAAAGCGGTAAATAGGGTTTTGAGGCTTAAGGGTTAAACCTAGCTTTGCTTAAATGTTTCCTGCATAAACTTAGCAGATCGCTAGCGCGAGTCCTCGACGCTTCAACTAACGGATGGTCACTAATGTGCTCCTTGGATCGCTGGCGCGTTATTTACATAACGGATGGTCACCAAGTTACAAACTAGATCGCTAGCGCGTTAGTCAATTAATCTAATACTCGGATGGTCACTACCTTATTTATACATTCTACATTCTTACTTAGCCATCATTCTATTCGGATGCTCAAAAGCTAACGACGAATAAAACAATACGGTTGGGTATGGATAATATTTGGGATAAAAATTGGTGTAAAATAAAAAATACAAAACAAATAGATTAAGTCCTAATATGTGGTTAATCACTTCCCAACCATCCCATGAATAAGACTCATATAATTGAATAACTCATGCTTTGACTCATTTAACTCACGCTTTAGGTAGACACGAATTATACTCAATAAAATCTTAAACAAAGAATAAACCTTAGTTGGCGTTCCCATAACGGCCAACTCCCTTTTAAACCATATATATATATTACAACAACAAATAGTGGAGATATCTTCCACTTAATACAAAGCTTTACAATAGTTGGTTAAACAAACTTCCAACTTCTTTCTTTTTCTTTTCTAATTTTTTCAATTTTTTTTATAATAATAACATAACATAGATGTGTAAAATTTCACCACATCACTATAACGATTTTTCCGGATAATATTTCTTTACTTTTCAAATCTCAGATATAAAAGTAATAGTGAAAGTAGTAAACACACGAAAAATAACAAGACTCAAATTTATACAATATTTACTTTCACTCCAATTGCATTGTGCAATTCCCGACCTAACCAAAGATAATGAATTACGCACACGAACACAGGTTACGCAAGGAAACACACTTTGCCTAAGCAACTAACCACGGACTTTAATCTACAGGTAGGCTAAGGTGTAAAGGTGTAACGAAACATAAAATATGGGTGTAAGAACGAAAGGTATGGCTTTGAGGGTTTTTCTAGGGGTATCCTACTCTAAAAGTGAGAGTAAACAAATGGGTTTAAACGGGGGTTAACTAACCAATGTGGTTGATTAATAAAATATACTCCCTCCGTCCTAAAATAATAGTCCCCCGACAAAAAACACATAGTTTAGGAAAACACATTCATTACTGCATTCTCTCTCTTACTTTTTTGTAAAATGACAGTTTTACCCTTATGCAATTAATTAAATCTTTCAATGATGTTTGTAATTTTTAATATCATTAGGTGCAATATGGTAAACTTGCTACATTGTTCACAACTATATTTGGAAGGTGACAATAATTTTGGGACAACCCAAAAAGGAAAGAGGGACTATTAATTTAGGACGGAGAGAGTAACATTTAAAGGCTATTTGGGTGTAATCCTAGAAATTTACCAATTTAGACAAGTCACTCCAATTATATCAATAATACTCATTATGGTGGACTCAAATAGTATATAAGCCAAGTTCTAAAGTTTACAAATCACCGGCACACTAAAATGTTTGCGGAAAAAGTTCTCGCAATTTTTGAAAATAAGGTTATGTGTGCGGTTATGTAATTTAGACTAAACAAAAATATGCTAAAATTTTTTAAATTTTGACATAAGCATAGATTAAGCATATTTTGAAAAGTTTAGGACAAGTAACGTTCTAATTCTCCATCCCCCCACTTAAGTTAAACAACGTCCTCGTTATTTGTATCTAAAATTAAAAACGGGAAATTAAAAAGAATTAGAACGGAAGAACTCCCTTAGATTTGCTCGGTATGATCCTCCATTATGCGTTTGCGAGCAATCCTATAAATACTATAATTGTAAAATTCCACACCTGAGTTTAAGAAAATCAAACTTGTGCACAATTCATTAGTAGTTAGAAAATAAAACCTAAAAAATAAAAAATAAAAATTTCATCAAGTCAGTCGATACGTCGCATCCATGGAAAGGGATGCACCGTATCGAGCCTGTAATTAATACGAATCAGAAAATAAGATGCGTCTCATCCTTAACCAGGGATGCGCCGCATTAAATAAACTGACATAATATTTTAAAGTTTAAAAATAAAATGCAGAAAAATAAAGATATGACCTGAGCAGTTGATACGCCGCATATATTGAATGAGATGCGCCACATCGACTACAGGTCTGACAGACTTGACAAAAAAAATAGTAAAGATAAATCCGGGTTGTCTCCCGGTGAGCACTTTTCTTTATTCCAGAGTCTTCAAGTTAGACTCACGTTCAACTCCTATTTTATCTCATTAAGGAGATCTTCAATCTCCATATCTCTTAGAGTTCCGTTTTGCAACAACCAAACATTCTTTCCGCTGATCGGGACATTGTCGATATTAATCCGCTTCATTCGAATGTGGCATCTATCATCGTAGAGCTCATACTTTTTAACTACATAGGTCTCTACTTTAATAGTATGAGGTTCATAACAAGTTCCTACTTGTTCACACCTTACCCTTTCCTCTTCTTCATACTCTTCCTTGTACCATGTATCATCACTTGAGCATGATCCGTAACCATCGTTGAGTTTCATCTTAATATGGTTGAGCATTTTCCTTTCAACGTTCCTCTTATTATCCCATCCTTTGCAATACTTCATTATCAATTTTCTTAATACTTGGCGGAATTGCAATTCATGTTTTAATTCATCAACGTAAAAGGTACCATTCACGTCTATCTCATTGTAAAGATCGTCCTTCCATTCATTATCCTCTTTGCAAATGAGTTTAGCTTGCTCCAACCATCTTGGTTTATGATTCCCGAACCCACATTTGGCTCTAAACAATGAAACATTACTCGTTCTTGGTTCATTATCTTGACGCTCATAGTTGTTCCATTAGGAGATGCTTCCTTGTCTCATATATTCCACCAATAATCTTCTAATCTCATCATAAGGTCACAATCAAGCTTATGATAGTTTCCAAAACATCTTTCTTGCCAAGTGCAAAATTCGGCTCCTTCACCGTCTTGATTCTCATGTTGTGTTATAAGAAGAGCTCTTTCCATTAAAGCCTTAGTTTTCAAATCTCTATCTTCTAGCTCTTCATACCACTCAGCACTTTCGCAATACGTCAAATATCTGATACTATACAATCCTGGAAGATTGCCGCCATTACAACGATTCTCAGTCTCCCAGTTGCAAGTGGGCCATTCAACGTGTCCATCTTTGAATCGAAACGGTTGGCATGCATGGATAATATTGTGAGGTAGTTGATCCCAAGTTTCATGTTCAAGCTAAGGCTTTTAATCTACCCATGGGACTTGATCGTTCCATTCGTAATACCATGCGTTCTTCAAATCCTCATTGGTCTTGAATCTAGGCTTGTCCTCCGTAAGTGCATCAATATCAATTTGAAGAAGATAAATAAATTCCTTGAATTGTTTGCATAATGGTGTCTCGTAGTCAAACACATCAATGTTAATGCTAAACAATTCCTCCATGCTTTCCTCAAAAGTAGAATTATCGTATGACGACTCATTATCGGTTTCAACTTCTTCATCTTCTCCTCTTATCCAATAGATCCAAAGTGCATTCGTAGTAGCTTGATCCATGGTTTTATGGTTGCTGAACTTACTAGCTAACCAATTCAAAAAATCAACGTCGTTAGGATCGTAATTAACATCAAAGCTAGTATTACTCATCATCCTCTTTTTTATTTCTTCGAACTCATTGAATTGCTCCTTAAAACTTCTTGATAACCATGAGGTAATTATTTGCTTCACATCATTAATAGGAGCTAACTTAGGATCACCATACTTAAGTTCTAGCCATTCTTCTAAAGAGATGTCCATCAACCTCACTATCTTGTTCTTGAGTAGTGTTTCTGCTTCAACATATATCCTTTCATCATCCAAGTAGCTTATATTCATATCATAGGCCTCCTCGTCATAAGGCAGATAAGGGTATTTTGGAGTTCGAATACTAACTTCATTCTTATTATGATCGTATGATGGGGAGACATTATTAGTTGGGATCATGTATTCAATTTGGAATCTCCCTTCATTCTCTTCGATAGTAGTCCATACCAATCCTTTAGATTCAATCATAGGCCATAAGAGGAGTAATTCATCTTCCGTGTAGCTCATCAATAAATTATAAGTAAACACATCACTTTCCATGCTGCTTAGGCGTTTAAATTCCATTAATGTAGTTTCAAGAGGAGTTTCCCAAGTGAATAGATCAGCATCGATTGTGAGTATATTAAATTCATCGTTCTCACATGTTTCGATTGAGCATAAGGGTACGATAGTGTGAGGTTTAGATTCAAACAAATAGTCGAACACTTTTAGGTCTCAAATAATAGCATCATAAGTCTCATAAAATATCGGACTCAAGCGTTCGTTATTCCAATCAGAATCTTTATTAGGGCATATTGCAGGAAACTCGCGTAAGTTCACCTCATACATCTCACATTCATCATCATCATTCTCTTATAACCACAGCTTCTTAGTAGGAGAATCATTACTTAGCTTCAACTTCGCATGTTCCTTGGCTAAGTATTCGTTCATCGTGATATCTTCCATTGTAGTTCCTGTCATCAAAGGTAAATTCGTCAGTAGGATTTGCTCTGTAGAAGAGTATCACAATAGTAAAGAATCGAATAAAAAGTTGCTGATATCTGCAGATGATGCGCCGTATCCTAAGAATAGGATGCGCTTTATCTTATTACGTTAAAAATAAATCAGACTTTTATTCAGAAAATCAATACGCCGCTTTATAATTAAGAATGCGCCGTATATTTTCAGTTAACAAAAATCAATTATATTTATCAAAATTAAATGCGCCGTATAACAAAAGCTAATACGCCGTATCTTACGTACACTTCAAAATACAAGATTTTCGATTCAGAGTAAAATGTGCCGTATCGATGAAAATCGATGCGCCGCTTCTATTTAATAATTCGAAAACTGTTTTTTAATAAATAAATAAATAAATACGCCGTATCTATAAAACAGATTCGCCGTATGTCGGTTAGGGTTTAAAATGATTTCTGATTAAAAACAGAATACGTCGTATCTAGGGGATAGATGTGCCATATTAGAATTATTAAACGCTCTGTATATTAAAAAATTAAAACACCATACGCCGCATCTAAATAAAA
The DNA here is from genome assembly GCA_014162995.1 of Artemisia annua. NCBI lineage: Eukaryota > Viridiplantae > Streptophyta > Magnoliopsida > Asterales > Asteraceae > Artemisia > Artemisia annua. Next base: position 14,764 of record LBNU01002322.1, read on the forward strand.
GATGTGCCGTATCGTTTGTATCAGCAGAATACAGCGAAGCAGTTATGCAGAAAAAAAAATAAGAAACTAATAAAAATAAAGAAAAACAAATAAAAACAGTAAATATGCAAAATATACAATGAATGCAATCTATCTAATGTACAACAAAGTTAGTGGTTAGATTCTAAAATATACAAAAACCTAAAAAGTTGAAAAAAAAAACAAAAAAAAAAAAAAAAAAAAAAAAAAAAAAAAAAAAAAAAAAAAAAAAAAAAAAAAAAAAAAAAAAAAAAAAAAAAAAAACTAATTAAAATACTAACTAGATAAAAAGATATTAACAATTCACTCCCCGGCAGCGGCGCCAAAAACTTGATGCGTCTTGTGTGTCAATTGCAGTATAGGGGTTATGCCTATTCAAGTTTTAAATTTATATTTAGTCGACTTATCCTAACACACACAATTAACGAGCAGTGTACCCGATAAATATGTATATAGTGGTAAATAGAGTATCGATCACTAAGAGTGGAACGTAATATCTAATTAACCTAATCAGTATTTTAATGTCCTAAGTTAGTTTTACAACCTAATCTAACACAAAGGGGGGTTTAGCCTGAGAGGCTAGGACAGTTTGTAGATTTAACAGAAAAGTAAAACTAATGAGAACGAATCAGAGAATAGCAAACACGTACACGAATAGATAATAGATGCAATATGAAGACCTGTCCTTATAATTAAGTAGCTTGTCACTTGTTTTATTGCTAGTTTTATATGATGAGTATCGTAATCTTATCTGTCTCGTTGGATCATAAATATAGGCGAGTAAACTCTTAATGATCACTTATGCCTATCCCAATTTCTAGACACTAGATAAGTAGGCGATGAGGGGGTATGGCAGCCTAAGCAAAACTCAGCTAGACACAGAGGTTATCAATGCACATATACAAGTCACCAAAAAAACATCATATAAACTTTAATTGATGGGAAAGCAATTTTAAGGGGAGCAGTATGGTGGCCACAAGCCCATCAATCCTGATGAATTAAAGCTTACTAATACAAAACTACTTAATGAATTATACACATGCAGGACCTTTTTACAGCTCTAAAATCTTCGTTTAGGGTGTGTCTTGTGTTGCTTTTTCCTCTAAATTTGTCTACTTAGAGTTATGTTGCATACAAAATTCGTAGGTAATGAGGGTCTATTTATAGTTTCTGTCTGAGGGTTCGATGCGGCGCATCAACTAAGTATATGCGGGGCATTGAGGTAACTTCGCGTGGGGTCCAAGATTATTATATTCTGGAATCTTCGTACACCGTCTTCAGATGCGGCGTAACTTAAATCCTAATGCAGCGCATGTCCTTCAGTATCTTGGATTGTTTCTGGTGAAGTCTTGATAGTGATACGCCGTATGTCAATATTATGATGCGGCGTATATGGAGTAGAACAAGCTGGATCTTCTTCGTTGACCAAAGTTTCATATGCGGCGCATGCTAGAATCACATGTGGCGCATTCTTCAAAGTCAGGCAATGGTCTTCGAATTCATCTAAGTATGATAATACGGAGCATTTGTCTAGAATGATGCAGCATATCTCCTTGATTTCAGTAGACTTTTCCATCTTGATTAATTTGCTCCATAATTCGTCCAAAATCGCCAAGTTTCACCAATTGCTTGTTATTTGCTGAGAATCACTAAAGTATACAATTAAGCACCGATTCTCATACATAATTAAGTAAAACAAGTCAATTAAAAAGGATAAATGATGCCAATATAATGCACTTATTTGAGTTCATCACCCCTACTTAAATTAAACAACTTCCTCGTTGTTTGTATTTAAAATTAAAAACGGGAAATTAAAAAGAATTAGAACGGAAAAATTCCCTTAGATTTGCTCGGTATGATCCTCCATTATGCGTTTGTGAGCAATCCTATAAATACAACCATTCTTAAAATCACACTTGAGTTTAAAAAAATCAAACTTGTGCATAGTTCATTAGTAGTTAGAAAATAAAACCTAAAAAATAAAAATGAAAATTTCATCAGGTCAGTCGATACGCCGCATCCATGGAAAGGGATGCGCCGTATCGACCCTGGAATTAGTACGAATCAGAAAATAAGATGCGTCGCATCCTTAACCAGGGATGCGCCGCATTAAATAAACTGACAGAAAGTTTTAAAGTCTAAAAATAAAAAATGCAGAAAAATAAAGATAGATATGACCTGAGCAGTTGCTACACCACATCTATGCAATGAGATGCGCCGCATCGACTACAGGTATGACAGACTCGACACAAAAAAAATAAAGATAAATCTGGATTGTCTCCCGGTGAGCACTTTTCTTTATTCCAGAGTCTTCAAGTTAGACTCATCTTCAGCTCCTATTTTGTTCTCGTCACGTACCATCCTTCATCCTTGATGCGAAAGATGTCGTGATATACTTGTATGACATTTTTTCAAGACGAGTTAACTCATTAAATTCGGTATTCTTAATAGCAGCATATTCTTCCAATGGCCCAAAGGAATACTTAATAACCTCGAATTTTTCGGCGGTAAAGGTTTGAGGCTTCTGATAAGGTATTCCAAGAAGTCAACACTTTCGTTCTTTGAATGCCTCTACTTTCTCGTTAACAAAGTTAGATTCTTGATTACAAATAAGATAGTCTTCAAGCTCGTCCGTGAATTCATCTTTTCCTTCAATAGGATGATAACTATCTTCGCTGCTTGATTCATAATCATCTTGAAGTTGTTCCCATTCTCTTTTCAGTCTCCATTGTAATCTTCGGTCAAGATTTGTATAATCATCAAAGTTCCTATAAACCCATTCCCAAAATGTCATGTCTTTAGGGTCACGGAGTTCCTTAAGTCCTTCTATTCTTCCTTTTTCTTGTAGAGCTTCACTTTTTCTTTCGCTATCTTCAACCAAATCGTACCAACTGTAATCCACGAAGTATAAATCATTCCCAATCGTAGTCATACCAATGAAGTTACCACCGTTATAGATTCCATCATCTCTCCTGGCGCAACTCGGACGTTCCTCACATCCGTCTTTGAAATGGATCGGTTTACATGTATGGTTGATTCGTCCAAATTCCCATGGTTTATCAGAGACCCATGGTATTTCATTGTTCCATTCATAGTACCAGGTGTTTTTGAATTCCTCATAAGTTTTGAACCCTGGTAGATCTCCAGTAAGTACATCATCATCAATCTTCAATAAATAATTGAATTCGTTGAATTCCTTACATAGAGGTGTTTCATAATCGAACAGATGTGTTTCAATTCTAAACAATTCAGCCACCTCATCATCAAGCTCTTCATCGTCGTTCCCCGTTTTCGAGTAAGTCCAAAGTTCACTTTTTAGAGATGAACACATTTTTCTAGGGTAACGAAACTGAAAGTTCAACAAACAGGTAAATTCAAGACTAAACTTTTCCAAAAATCTTATTTTAAGTTCAATCCAATTAGTAATAGATCTGGAAGGTTCATTATGCAGCCAACACTTTGCAGACCCTGAAAGTGTAACAGGAAAGATGCAAAGCATAATCTGGTCAAAGTTTGCACTCTTCGTTTGAATAGGTTAGCAATTTCAAGGATCTTTTCCACGTGTTCATCAGCATCCTCGTGTTCTGATCCACTAAAAGTATTCTTTCGTAGCTCCTTGAGAAATTGACCCTTCAACTCAAATTTGGCATTATCATCAAACTTTGGCCTAGCTATTCCCGAACCATAGTCCGTTCGGGTATTGTTCATGTACTCCTCCATAGTTGGTTCCGTCATTGTTTCTGGTACTTCCTCTTCACTTACTTCTTCCTGTTCAGAAAAATAATCAAGCTCAAATGAACATGAAAGATCAAGGGTTGTTGCGTTGAAAAGCCTTTTAAGTGAATGAAAAGCTCGTTCAGGATCTTCGAAAGGTTTGGTTAGTTCTTGGTTGAACTCCTGGTCATGCACTTCCTAAATTCAACACAAAAGCATTAGTAGGATAGGTTTGATAAAGTAAAATATCAGAAAACTAACAACGAAAACGGAATACGAAAAATAAAAGTTGCTGATATCTGCAGACGATGCGCCGTATCCTAAAAGTAGGATACACCGTATCTAATTATGTTAAAAATAAATCAAACTTTTATTCAAAGAAATAATACGCCGCTTTATTAAATTTAATGCGCCGTATGTTTAAAATTATCAAAAATCAATTATATATATAAAAATTAAATGCCCCGTATACCAAAAGCTAATACGCCGTATCTTCGTTATGTTTCAAAATACAAGATTTTTTATTCAAATATAAATGCACCGTATCGATGAAAATCGATGCGCCGCTTCTATTTAATTAATTCGAAAACTGTTTTTAATAAATAATTAATACGTTGTATCTGTAAAACAGATGCGTCGTATGTCGATTAGGGTTTAAAAGATTTCTGATTAAAAGCAGAATACGTCGTATCTAGGGGATAGATGTGCCGTATTCGAATTATTAAACGCACTGTATATAAAATATTAAAACGCAATACGCCTGATCTAAATAAAAGATGTGCCGTATCGTTTGTATCAGCAGAATACAGCGAACAGTACTAATGCAGAAAAATAAAATAAAAACAAAAATTACAAAAAAACAAGAAAAACAAACACACAAGAAAATAGTAAATATGCAAATAGTACAATGAATGCAATCTAACTAATATACAACAAAGTTAGTGGTTAAAATCTAAAAATCTAAAAACTAAACAGTTAGAAAACCTAATTAGAATACTAATAGATAAACAGATATTAACAATTCACTCCCCGGCAGCGGCGCCAAAAAACTTGATGCGTGTTGTGTCACGTGTAGTATAGAGGTGTTTTATGCTTATTCAAGTTTTAAATTTATATTTAGCCGACTTATCCTAGAACACACACACTAACGAGCAGCGTACCTAATCAGTATGTAGATAGTGGTAAGCAGAGTGTTGATCACTAAGAGTGGAACGTAATATCTAGTTAACCTAATCAGTATTTTAATATTCTAAGTATTACAACCTAATCTAACGCGAGGGGGTTTAGTCTGAGAGACTAGCACGGTTTGAGTAGATTTAACAATAAATAAAACTAATGAGAACAAATTCAACGAATGGCTAACACGTACACAGATAGATAATAGATACAAATAGAAGGCATGTTCTATGGTTAAGTAGCTTGTCACTTGTTTTATTGCTAGTTTTATGATGAGTATCGTAATCTTATATGTCTCGTTGGATCTAAAGTATAGGCGAGTAACCCCTTAAAGATCACTTATGTCTATCCCACTTAACTAATTTGCACTAGATAAGTAAGCGTGGAGGGGGTATGGCAGCCCAAGCAAAACACAGCTAGACACAGAGGTTATCAAAGCACATATAAAAAGAACCAAAAAAACATCATATAAACTTTTAATCGATGGGAAAGCAATTTAAGGGGAGCAGTATGGTGGCTACAAGCCTATCAATCCTGATGGATTAAAGTTTACTATTATAATAAAACAAAACTACTTAATGAATTACACATATGCAGGACCTTCTTACTGCTCTAAGATCTTCGTTTGGGGTGTGTCTTGTGTTGCCTTTTCGTCTGAATTCGTCTCCTTAGGGTTTGGTTCCACACAAAATTTGTATGTATGATGGGGTATTTATAGTTTTTGTCTGAGGGCACGATGCGGCGTATCAACTAAGTAGATGTGGCGCATCTAGGTAACTTCGCGTGGGGTCTAAGATTAATTTATTCTAGAATATTTGTAAACCGTCTTTAGATGCGGCGTATCTTGAATCTCTATGCGGCGCATGTCCTTAAGAGCCTTGGATTGTATATGGTGAGGTCTTGATAGTGATACGCCATATGTCAATATTGTAATGCGGCGTATTTTGAGTAGAACAAGCTGGATCTTCTTCGTTGACCAAAGTTTCATATGCCGCGCATGATAAAATCACATGCGGCGCATTCTTCAAAGTCAGGAAATGGTCTTCGAATTCATCTAAGTATGATGATACGACGTATCCCTCTAGAATGATACGTCGCATCTCCTTGATTTCAGTAGACTTTTCTATCTTGATTATTTTGCTTCATATTTCGTCCAAAATCGCCAAGTTTCACCAATTTCTTGTTTTTACCTGGGAATCACTAAAGTAAACAATCAAGTACCAATTCTCATACATAATATAATAAAACAAGTCTATTAAATAGGATAAATGATGACAATATAATGTACTTATTTGATGTCATCAGGCTGCCAAGGCTCGAGTGAAGGGTCTCAAAGAAGAGCTTGCGTGATTTAGCGGTACTGGCAAAGCTGGTCTTAAAGCCTAAATTAAGGACTTAGAAGAAACTGTCCTTAAGGTTACTTCTAAGAAGGAGCAAACCCTGAAGGCTAATAAGGAAGAAGCCGCCAAGCATTATGCAGATGAGTTGGTTGTCTTGAAAAGCCAGGTTGCTAGGTTGGAGAAGCATGTCAAGGATCTGACCAATTCTTTGGCTACGACTGCTCAGTCTAATACTGAAAATAGTGAGCATGATGCCTTCTTCAAGGTTGAGAAAAAGAAAGTTGATAGAGTAGTTTCCTTTGGTTGTCAACAATATGTTTTGTTCACCTAAGTATCAAGATGCTTTCCTTCATGTTCAGAATAGGCCTATGTATCTGGGTTCTCATGTGACTTCCAAGAAGGTGATTGCAAAGAATCCTGAGTTTCCTGTTGCTGACCTTGACCTAGATGATAATGTAGGTGAGAAGCTGACGAGTGAAGTTGTTGAGTTGAGTACCAGGTGGTGGCTCTATCTGGCAAGGCTCGTAGCCTATCAAGAACAGAGTGTTGATGACCTCTTGGAACTTGCTGCTGATATCCCTACCTCATCTCAGGTTTAAATGTTTATTAATGTTTTGTCCATATGTTGGGCCTTGTTTCTGAATAATCGTTATGTTTATGCCGTAGGTACTTTTTGTTTAAGTAGCCCTAGGTATTACCAGGTTCATGTTGGCCTGGGTTTTTGATGTGATCAGGGTATTGTTCGTCCTGGATCCTTGAATAGAATCTAATTTCTTATCAACGGTGTCGTAGTGAACTTGATAGTGTACCAATTTACCGATTTTTTCCTTGTTATGTCCCATTGTTTTAGGTTCTGTTAGGACTTGTGTCCAGCTTGCTTGTTTGTGCTAGTTTTCTTGTCATGGGTTTTGGCATTTAACCAGGTTCGTTTGGGCATGGGTATTTTAGTTAGGATATCACAATCCTAAACTCTTAGTGAAATTGGTTTATTTATCCAATTTATTATATGTATATTACCAGGCTCATGTAGCGCAGGGTTTTTAGTTAGGTTATTGTGATCCTGAACTCTTAGTAAAATTAACTTGTCTAGCCAACTTACTGAGAGATTTTTATCTTTCGTTCTAGAAAGTGCCTTAGTGAGTAGCCTAACTAGGTTTTCTCCCTAGGCTGTTGGTGACTTTGGGATGGTGTGAGGTGTTAATAGAAATAATGTCAAAAACATCATTTGCATTATTCGATCTCTATACGTTTTGATAATCACAAAATATAAAAATACATTACGTAAAACTACACTTAATAAGCTTTTAATCGAGAAAACTCGTTTCGACTACAAACATCACTTAAAGTATGAACAAACACTTTACCAACTTAATTAAGTGACCAAAGAATTTATTTTTCCTTAAACCTCACATTTTTATGTGACAAAACATTTTTACAAAATATTTTTGTATTTATAGAAAAATGTTTTAATAAGAAAAATAAATTTGAATTTAAAATTCTCCAACAACTATTTTTCCCGCCCAAATTAGATAAAAATTTCACCAAATAAATTTTCACCACATCAGGACAAAAATAGGTGCATCTTGTGGGACGGTCCCGTAAAGGTGGACGGTCCCTTATATATAGAGGACCGTCCAATGTTTAAGGGACCCTCCCACGCTCCTCCTGGTGCCTATAAATACTGCACTATTCCCTGCAGAAAATCAACCCTCTTTGCACACAAAAATTATGTTCTCTTAATCTTCTTCTTTGATCACAATAACTCGTTGATATGTGTTTATAAATGATCCCGTCATCCTCTACCTCCAAGTGTAAGAGAAGAACACTCGTATTCGTCAAGACGAAGTGTTATAGTTAGGCATTACACACACGTAACTTGTGTTACGATTCTATTCTTCGTCTAAATTCTCTGATTTGTCTATATTGTATATTAGTGTATCCGACTTGTGTGTGAGTTGAAATTAGGTGTGTTAGTGCAGACTTTGACAAAGTGTATGCCCATGAAGTGGTGTATGTAGATTAAGACTTGGTGTGAGTCCATGTTTAGGTGTGTGAAGATTAGGACTTGGTATGAGTCCGTGTATTTGTGTGTGAAGACTAGGACTTGGTGTAAGTCTGTGTATCGGTGTGTGAAGACTAGGATTTGGTGTAAGTCTGTGTATCAGTGTGTGAAGACTAGGACTTAGTGTGAGTCTGTATATTGGTTTGTGAAGATTAGGACTAGGTGAAAGCCCGTGAAGTGTAGTGTGAAGACTTGGATCATGTGAAAGTCCAAGTGGACGAGATGTACATCCGTGTAGCGGTTTGTGTTATTGTGTAGATTGGTTCTAGCTAGGATTAGGACTCGACATTTCATTTAGTGTCGTAAATTGGTGTAAGGTTGGTGTATGGTTTTCTCCGCCTGAAGGGAGTTTGTTGACATAGTGATTGTGAAATCTCGAGTGTGATACTCGAGGAGTGGAGTAGGGCGAAGAGTGAGATTCGTAGCCGAACCACTATAAATCTTCGTGTCTCGGTTTGGTTGTTTCTTTCCTTTACATTTCTTATATTTCTTTATTCCTTACTTTGTGCATATCTATTGTATTCATATATATCATTAATCGATACCACATAACTTCGAATCAAACGATTTTCAAAAAGGATAAAAAGATTTCAAAAATCTTAAAACGTAATTAAAAACGGTGAAACTATTCAACCCCTCCCCCCTTCTAGTTTCTACATAAGGGTTGGGTTGCTCTGAGGGGATGCACTAAGTATGGATATTTGGGTGTCACGTTCGGCTGGGCTCATGGTTATGTTAACTTGTGAGTTTGTGTTAGGTAGTGGGTTACTCTGACTGCTAGGTATGTTGCTATGTAGGAAAGAGTAAGTAGGATGGAATGCTTTTACCTGAGAACTAGCCATCCTTCTTTCTTATGATAATTGTTCCAGGCATGCTACCACAGTTGGCGTGACCTGGATATATTGTAATCCTTCCCCTTGTTGTACCCGAGAACCTTGTTTGCTGGTAGATATTGGTGTAGTGAAGTCATCTCCCCATGATTGTGGCCTCGGTCCCTCTAAATTACTCTGACCTTTTCTTTCTTGCTTGAACCAAACTTGAGGGCTTGGCCTGAATGTCTGATGCTCCTCATGGGATCTTAGAGGTCCCTCTAAGAAGAGAGATGTACGTAAGTTGACGTGGTCATTTGTTGCATGTGTCTCTCCTTCTGGCCTTCTTGTAAGGTTTCTTGATTGCTGGTGTTCCTCATTTTCGAATGTTTGTTGACCCGCCTCTATATGAGTGAGGTCTTCTGTTGGTCCACAAGGTTTGAGTAAATGACGAAATCTTCCTACTCATAACAAGGATAGTAACAATATCAACAAAAAAATATAATAACACCATTTGTACTTTCAAACGTGTATAAATCTCTTATTAAAGAATCAAAGATTTACAGTGGAATAGCTCTCTGTAAGACTATTCCAGTTGAGCGCCAAATGTAAACCTTCCTTTGAGAAAATCTAGAGGCAGCTAGTTTTGCTTAGAAGTTCCTAGGAGAGGGGATTCTATCAACTATAGAGCTAAGTTCTACTTTATGTGTTTGTTTAGAATCCTACTTATCCCGGGTACAAAGTTTCGTTTAAATAGGTGAAGGAATACTATGGGCACATGGGTATATTGGTTAGCCGGCCTTGGAGTAGATAGCACGTGCCTAGTATACTAGGTGGAGCGTGCGTTTGGCTTTCCAATGCTGACAACTTTTGTACCCAATGTCTTTCTTTATCTTCCTTTGATAAGACCTTATGCTTATCTTCCCAACAAGTTTCCCACCACTAAGTCCCTTAGGGGATGTTTGGTATGACTGAATCACAAAGAATGAAAATGCAGTGAAGAATGGAATAGCAGAGAAAGAGAATAACTCTGGAATAAGAGATTGGATTTCACTGTTTGGCAAAATTAGAGAATAGAGTGTCAGAATCGATTAAAGAATTCATTCCTTTGTTTGGTACAATGGAGAAGGAAAATTTATTTCTAGTTTTTATTTTTATTGAGTTGATTATTTTATTCTTTAATACACACACTCCACTCAATAGAAGAACAATTGCAGCCCTATACAACCTATGTTTCTAATCATGCTATAAAAGATAACTGTTGAATCAAGGATGGGCCGACAAAACATAAGATTTTAAACTAATGAGAAAGAAAGTTCGAGTTGAACTGATGCAATGTCTCAAATTCGTAGTCTGTACGTATGATATATTAATTAAAAGGTCATTGGAACTCATAATACAAGGAGGTTAAAACAAATGAATCCTTGGAGTCATATAATATGTGTAGCCAAAAACGGTCAAAACAATACAACAAGCTAAATAATTAGTTTAGAAGTTTTCTCGACGATCATGTAAAAGTAAACAATGGTAAAGAAGGAACAAGTTATAGGCAGCGTTCAAAATGAAAACACTAATGAGAAAGAAAATATATTTACCTGATAATGAAATTCACGAACGTAGAGATGATCAGCTGGGAGAGAAAATGTTTGTTGTAGGGTTTTTTATTTGATTTATAATGTTTTATGCGCCGCACATATATCCTCTCCTTAATTTGTACGAGACTTTTTTCATTCTTTGGAGAATGTATAGAGAGAAAGAGCCCTTCTAAAATTCTAATTCTCTACCTTTCTCCACTTTTTTAAAATAATCGAAAAGGGAGAATGAGAATGATAAATTAATTCCCTGATTACATTCTTTATGTCAACAAACATGGGAATGAACCCCATTTCCCTTTCTCATCTTTCTATTCCAGTGTACCAAACATCCCCGTATAGAGATAAGTCTTTAGGGTAACTGAGGCATTTGTCAGTCCTCAGTCCCACTGGTGTTTCTAGTAGCTCCTTATACCTTGCTCCCTGACACTGCATCAGCTATACAAAGTGTTTCTTTAGTTGGTCTTCCACATCCCCAAAGCTTGGCAGTTGTTTGAGCTTTATACAAATCTCACTGATTTCTTGTATCAGTGAGGTTACATCCACTGATGATCATTAGTGAGGCACCTATTACTCACAACCATCAGGGTGTACACTTTGATAACCGTAAGGGAGTAACACTTTCTGATAACTATCAAAAAGTAAGACCTTTGATTTCCATCAGAGGGTGACTTACTCTCTGATCCTTATCATTGAGTGTTGTTCTTACTGACTTATATAAGAGACTTACTAGATTAGGCTATTTTATGTTTAAATACATTGTCAGAGACTATTGGGTCGAAATCAGACACAACATCTTCAAACTGGGTTATGTCCGAAGTTTGGCGGGGTTGTTCACCTGACATTGTAACCAAGAAACTAGTGGTTTTGAGAAAAAAAAAATTGGATTTTTTGAGTGAGAAATGAGTGAAAATAGGTGGAAATTTTCATAAAATTTGTGGCTATTTTGTACCATGTCCCCACAGATGGCGCCATGTTTACGCATGGTATGTAAATTAGTTTAGAGATGGGATGAGAATGGTTTTATTGTTTGGTTTTCCGTGTTGAACGGTAAGGACCCATTGAGATTGATATAGATCAAGAAGCTCGGGTAACACTTTAACAAGAATCATACAACACTGTTGTAAGGCAGTATTTGCCCAAGTGTGTGAAAAACTTGTATTATATTGTGTGTTGCTCTCCTTTTATAAAGAGGCTTGTAAGGTTTAAAGATAAACCCTTCGAGGGTGATCAACGGCCGATAGGGTGCCAAGTATTGATCATCCGAGAGCATACAAGGAGGACAGATGTCATGCGTCCTTAGGCTCGTACATGAGAGTGCTCTGCTCTCTTGTGTGTTCCCCATTGTGTTATATCAGACTCGTACGTCTTAACCGTTAGCGATAATTGTAACAGTTATCTCCTTGTGCACGTGTTATGTTGTTCCCCTTTACACAATTAGCTTAACTAGAAAGTTAATCTAATCATGTTCCATGCATTAGTGATGTAAATAAATACTTTGTTAAAAGATAAACGTAAAGTAAAAGACACAAAGGTTTTTTCAATGTTTAATTCTATTTGCAATTAACAAAGAATTATACCCAAGTGTTTGCGGAAACAACACTTGAGATTGAATGACATGTATGGTAATCTCCTCACTAAACTTAAGCTAAACTTAAGTACAACTATGCTTAACCAACTGAGCTAACCTCAAGGACTTAGGGTGTGTTTCTTTTTTAGTTATGGGGAAGGAATAGTTGGACCAACTAATTTAATAGTATTTCTTTTTTAAATGGGACCCACTATTTCTCTTAGTTGGTCTATATCCACAAGGTTTAAATTATAGTGTCCTCCCACTTAAGAGGCTCATATAGATGTGGGACCTACATGAACTGTAACACCCCAACCCGGAAAGGGCTAGAATGTAACATTATGGTGTGTAATCAGAACATAACAATGCAAGCGGAAGTCTTTAATAAAAGATAAATAACAAGTCATACGAAACGATGACTTACAAAGTATAGCCTTAACCAAGGCTGAACAAAGGGAAATAATTCAAAATACATAAGTCTAAAGGAAATAACAATTCAAAGTACTAAGTCTGAAAATCCATAACAATGGGGAAACACTAAGTATAGGTCTTCTAGCATCCTACACTCATCACTCAAAGCCCCGCTTCCCGCTTATTACCTGCCGCAGAGAAAAGAAAATGCGGCTGAGCTAACGCTCAGTGAACAGATATAAACAAAGATAGGTAATAAGCATAAACGAAAAGAATAGATGAATAAGAGTCCACGAGAAATCTGCTAAGATAAAGGTCAACGAAATATAGCATATGTGATAATGAATCAAGGATTCATTACAAGAAATATGAAACGGATATAATCATAAGCAAAGAGAATACAAACGAATAATAAGCATAATGAGAATAGAATGTAAGTATATCAAATGATAATAAAGAAATGCCCAGATAATCATACAAATTGCACAAAGGATTTGCAACTCCAATGTACTAATGTGAAATGGAGTGTATTGCACACACTAAACCATTCACCAAATAATGCTAAACAAAGTACCTAGGATGCATCCATACGCCCCCTGCAAAACAAATATACATATACCAAGCTCTAGGCTAAGCATACATACAATAATAATAATAATAATGGCCATAGTGCTATAGCATAATTGGGAACGCTGTGGACAAAAACCCACCTCCACAGATAGTGTCAATACCACTGGTGCATCAGTGGCAAGGCCATGGACTCCCCATGACTGGCTAATAAGTCAAATCATATACATGTAACACATAATGGGCATAGAATCAAGAATGCTATAGAAAAGAGATATAGCATGCAAACGAATGTCAAACTCATATCAATATCAAGTATCAACAAATACGAATCAAACAAAGGGGACATAGCAATGGCTTAACGGAAGGGATCATAATCAAAGCAATAAACAAAAGAGAGAATGATGGCCTTTACTAGAAAGGCAGAATATCTGTACCTTATGAAATGAAAGCAAATGGAAAAGAACACAAGGAAAGGTTGATCACTCCTTCGTCGAATCTACATAAATTACAAATATATATTACTTATACGCTCATTTAATATCATAATGAATTTTAATGCTTGTTATTAATTACGTCTTCATATTTAGGGTTTATTTAGATTAAAATGTTCAAAATATAGGTTTAGGGTTCCATTAATTAATGCGTAACTTAAATAGATTATAAATGTGAGCCCAAATTAGGTTTGGTCGAATTAGAAGTTTAGGGTTATACCGAATTAGAAGGTAGGTTAAGGTAATAAAAATAGTGAAACAATAAAAGGGCATAAAGGAAATTCGGATTAGACACACGACAAACTTGAACAAGTTGACGAGCCAACACACCCCTTTTAATTTAGTTGCAAACATGACGATGCACACCAACAAAACACTACACAACACAGTTACACACATATTAGTATTAATGAGACATGAAGACTTTTATTTGTATTGCAATGCACACTCTCATACGTAGTCACAAATACACACAAATAAGACACGAATACCTACTAAAACCATGCATACGTGACCCCCTTTTAGACCACCACCTGATCTTTTATTAATTATTGCAAACACATGCATATACACAAGTCCATAACACTATTAAATCCCTTAAGTTTTGTGTCTCGACACACATGTATTAGACCCATTTTTGGTTTATAAATCTCGTATGTATTTAAGCATTTTAGACACCATGCAACACATCTATTTCTTAACCCATCCAATCTTTAACTCACACACACAGCCTTACTACCCACGTCACCATATCAGCCCATAACTTCATATTAAGCGCATGAACATTTATGAAACGCATGACAAAAACACATTAACAGGTTAATACACTAGACCCTCACATGCAATCACGACCTATATCTATATTTAACTCACACGCCAAAAACTCACACAACACCAGTAGCAATTAACGAGCCACCCCTGTAGCTTAACGAGACCACCAACAACTTAAGTCTATCTTCTTTTAGATCAGATTGCAACCACAGGTTCCATAGGTTTTTAACACTTTTAAAACTGATTAAATCACAAGTTATGGCCAGGTTTAGACCTCAAGAATAATCCCACAAACACACTTATAATCGAGGCATATGACCACGTAAAACTCACCCGCGACACCAGATTTAGTCGACACCAAACGTACCTAAACGCAAAGCACATATAAGACCCTTCGCTAAGATACTTATTCGACACACACACAACACACATCAAATCACGCATGAACACAGACTCGAGACCAGATTAACGAGGCAATCATGCATGCAAAACTCACGTGAAAACACAAACCGCGAAACCGTAAACCCTTTTGCCCTCGTTATTTTTTTATATCAGGTTTCTGATTTTAGTAGTCATAATGAATGTGTAATTAATGTTCTGACCAGGTTTTGATGACATGATATTAGGGCTCGAATAAGGTTAAGTCGACAGAATTACACAAGTCACAACATGCAGTTTTCATCAGGTCTTTAATATCACATGTAGCGTAATCTTTTATACAAGTTATAAATATACATATGTTAGCGAGACAGCATGCAAACACCAGATCAAACGAGAGTATTAACAATACAAAAGAGATCGTGAGCATGAATATGATTAGTTTTAGATGTTGTTTAGATCGTACAATTAAGGATGAGACCAAAAGGAAGACGTAAGCGAGTACCTTGGCTGTTAACGAGACAAACAGAAAGAACAAGAAAGACAATCACAACCCCACGAACTCAATACCCAACAGCAGTAAACCTTCGAACCTTTGGCCTTCGAGAGAGAAAAATAACCCGGAGCCTTGATGTGTTTTGCTAATGTGTCGTATGAAAAGAAAAGAGAAAGACCGAATGATATAGATAGGGGGAAAACGTGTGGGAGCTATGAGTAGATTTTAGGAATACCGTGTATTAATAAATGGTAAGTCTATATTTGTTTTAAAGGGAAAATATGCATGTATCTTCTATCATATTAGGAATATACATAAATATTAAGAATGGTTCTTATCTTTTACTTGTTTGAGTCGTGTGGAGTGGGAGGCCAAAAGGAAACGTGTAACATGTAACAAAGAAAAAAAATGTTCATGTGATGGCTTAAAAGGATTAGGAAACCTTACAATTTTATTAATTTAATGAACTTTAGATTATGGCTCATATAATGTATTATATCACATAACATATAGTTTTATTATTTAGTTACCAATTAGTCCCTTGACTTTAGAAATTTTCAAATTAGACCCCATTTTAGGTTTTCAGATTTTGGGTTTTACAGTGTTTGGGTAGTAAATGAAAAACGTTTGGGTTACCAAGTTTTTGGCATCCCAAAATTGCCTAGAAAGGTGCTTCCATTAGATTTGATAACATGATATGCAACCATTGAACCTAGTTAAGATTACATAACCGATACATAAACATTAATAAAGTAAACATTGTTATAAATGATCTACTAAAAGACCATAGCAGAATCACAACAATTTATTGACCTAAACATAAAAGCATAACCATTATTTAGCATCATCCTTGGGATTCTTGTTAGTATCATCCTTGGGTTTCTTGTCAGCAGCAACCTTGGGTTTTTTGTCAGCCATCATGTGACAAATGGTATTTTTCATAAACTAATGTTATAATAAATTTCTATTTATTATACTTACTTTGAACGTTATATGCATTTTAGCACACTTCTGCATGTTTCTACACATTTCTGCTTGTTTTCGGGAGCTGTCCTACACACTGTAGCTTACAGTCAATACTGAAAAAGTTTATTTTTGTCAGTAAACACAAATTAATCCATTTCGGATAGTTACTGACAAGTTTCGTAATTTACTAAGAGCTTTCTCACATTTTTCTGAAAAACAACGCCGCACGCGAACCGACACCACAGTAATTATGGTAAAAGTCAAGTAAATATATTTTTGAGTCAGTAAACTCATTTTATTACTTTTCTGACAAAACCGTGGCTAAAAACTTTACTTTACCAACTTCTTCTTCATCTTTCCAAGGTACCTCGTCATGCACTTCCACATTCCTTTCGTTTGCTTGAACTCTTCGGACTCATTAGGCAAAGTAGGAAGTTGTTGGAGGTAGTCAAGAGGATCTAGCTTAGAGTTGGGAAGAGTTTCATCTTCGCTCATGTCGGATGATGATGATGATGGTGTAGGTGACCGAGTACGTTTTCCCTTAGACTTGTAAACTCTATTAGCACTAAGGGGAACGAATATGTGGGGAACAAGGTAGTAGTCTAGGCTAATACCCCTATTGTTTGGAGGAATGGGTGAGACGGCTCTAAAGAGGCGCGTGAGGAGCATTCCATAAGGAAGAGCGGTTGTTCCAACCATTGGTATGTCGGCCATTCTTTTTGCTAGGTAGTAGGCTAGGTTAAAGGGTTGACCCGTGGAGATGCTATAGAGCATGTAACTAAGACATGTGTTGACATGGTCTCTATTTCCTATGGAACTTATGACGTTTGGCCCTAAGAATTTCCTCCCATTTCCTAAATTGAGGTTTAAGCTCATTAAGCTCCATACCAAAGGGATCCTTGTTCACATCTTTTCCCGAACGATTCTTCCTAGTGGTGGAGGTCCTAACAAAGAGATGTTCTCGAATGACTTCCTTGTCAACAAGAGGATGATGATATGGAGCAAAACGCTCGATAGAATCTAGGCTTGAAAGGGGCCACTTATCAGTGTAAAGACACGTACCTCTACAAGGGACTCCAAGCATTGTTCCAAAGTCTCCTAATCGGATGTG
>LBNU01002322.1:39661-63321 GCA_014162995.1 Artemisia annua
TTTTTTTTTTTTTTTTTTTTTTTTTTTTTTTTTTTTTTTTTTTTTTTTTAACCCATATTGTATATTAGTTTCGAATTTTTAAAAATTTTAAGTCTGGAAAAAAAATGCTTAAAATTCTCGATTATTTACCCACTTTGGCAAATCAAGGCCAAGCTCGTTGCGCTAGATATGATGGCAGAAGAGAGAGAGAGAGAGAGAGAGAGAGAGAGAGAGAGAGAAATCTAGTGTAACTGACTCTATATATATACAAGACTTTTGTAAAATTGAGGGCCTTAAAAAAATGAAAGCCTAAAGCACTAACTTTAGTTGCTTTACCTTGGTTTACTTTGAGCCGTCTGATGAGATATCTTATTGACTTAATAAATTTATATAGGTTTTGCTAACGACGGCCTTTAGGGCTGTCGTTAATATGATTATTCACCCAATGAGAATAAAGTGTTTGTTGAATATTCAGATTTTGAGGGATTTCATTCACTTTTATCGGAAATGTCATCCAATAAGAATCTTTCATTTGTTCATATGTAATAAAATCAAACTCTTAACAAAAACGCTATGGCTTGTGGTTAAGCATTAGTTAATTAACAAATTAGCATTAAATGAGTTAATATATTTCATAGTTATACACATTTATTCGTTTTAAACATGAAATGTGATGTTAAACTTGATATTTTTGGTATTCATTGATTGTTGATTTGTTAATTAAGGAATGTTTAACGCATGAGTTGTTGTTTGCAAAACCTTTTTAAATTAAAATATTTGCTGTTGAAATTAATTTTGGGGTCTAAGAATCTCTGTAGTCGTGTTTGAACTTTACACCACAAGTATATTCTACGCCTCAAAGTCTAAACTACCAAATGGAAATATAGAATCAACAATTCAGCATTTCAACGTGACGTATGATTCATTATAATACGTTATTTAGTGCAGCTCGATCTATTATTTATTTGTTGCCATGTTTTAGGGAGCACAAAAGGTTTTCATTTTTAATTTTTTAAAAGTAAATGAAATGAAGCTAATGAACAAATTATATAGCAAAGTGTTGTTATCAAGATTAATGTAACAAGTTAAACGCGGGTATTTATCAAAACACGATTATCCAACAAGGACTCACAATTGGGGAACAAGCCGATATGACGAGGGCGAGTTACGAGTAATTAATTTTCTATTACGGGTCGTGTTCAAAGTGAAAAAGCCTAAAAACAATTGCTCGATCAAGTGGCCACTAAACCGCAAATCGATCTCATGGCTAAAGTCATGCTAGTAAGCGTCTATGAGACGACAAGACAAACATTCCTTGATGATACTAAGCAAAATAGTTGTATGCTTTATGCCAAGGGAATTGGAGTGGTTGAGTTTGCTTTCGAAAGTTATAATTTTATATATACTTCTCTTCTTGCAATTAAACTACTACTTATAAATACTTTTAGCAAAAATTAATTAACTAATATGGGTGCCTAAATTTGGCGGGCATAGGAGGTTTATTATGAAATCGAAGTAGTGAGGGTGTTGTTGTTGCTTTGTTCTTGTCCCAGTTGGTGTTATTGATTCTAATGTTGCAGAAGTGTTGGCCATAAGAGAAGCGTGCAAAATGTTAAACAAAAAGGTGGAGTTCAACTCGGTAAACATCGTTATGGAAAGTGTTTGAATGCGGTTTTATGGGCTTGTACTCCAATCAAGAGACCATGAAGGTTATTATCTTTCTTTATTTTTATCAAGTTGTTCAAGTCATTCGATTGTTCATGTTCATCGGGAATGCAATTCAGATGCTGATAAATTAGCTAAAGAAGAGGTTTTTCGAACATCTCCTCTAGCTATATGGAAGGACGACTGAGTCATTTTATGCTGTTGTAGTTATTGGTTTGTTGGTTATGTTTTTTCCTCTTGCGTATTCTTGCTAGAAGGGTTGTGTGGATGCCCATAACTTGGGTTTGTTTAGGTTGTGTTTGTTGTTGTATTGTTATTGTTTGCTTCCTTTGTGTATTGGCTTATGGCCTTGTTCTTGTTTTAATAAAGCCATCTTTCAAAAAAAATAAAAAAAAGAAAAAAAAGAAAAAAGAAAAAAGGGTGCCTAAATACAATTGCTATTATTTGAAAGACCTATACATATATAGTCTTTTGAATAGCGAAAGGCTAAACTGTGGCAGTAAAATAGTTAAAATCTATCAAATGAAAAGTGTTGTAAAATACGGAGTATGCCTTATCATTTTGTCAAAAAAAATATTGACTTTAATTTGTCTTGATTGACAAATAATACTGTAATAGATAACAATGTCACTGTAGTCTACCAATAATATGAGTTAGATCATTTATTAGACTAAAATTATACTGTTGAATTGAGAGCTAAGCTAGATATTTTTTCTGCTTTAAACTTCATAATAGATCATCCAATTATTCAACGAATTCATATGGAAAAAAGTCAACTATTGCATGCATAGATCACGAAACAAGATCGATGGCTATAAGCAAAAAGGGTCATATGGGTTTAATGGGATCAAATTAATGATGTTCCTACAGCTGACAAACATTTTTCCTAGCGGGCTTTTGAGTTAAGACTATATTTGGCGCGGAGCTTTTTGAAGTTTTTGGTGCGATAAGCAGTGAGCAATGAGTTTTTTGATTTTTATTGTTCGTTTGACAAATGAGCGGTGAGCTTTGCTATTTTTTTGGAATGTTCATTTTTCCAATACTTCTTTAAGAAGCTATGAGCTATGGTTACTGCTCACAACTCACTGCTACTCTTACCAAACACACCCTAGTCTGGATAACGTCTTCTCCATATTATCTTTGAGGCATGCATATGGTATATAAGCCGTTTTTGAAACTATTTATAAATATCTGAACTCAACATATTCATATGCATCTGTCTTCTAAAAGTATTTCACATTAGTTTTTGAAACTTTATTTATAAATATCTCCAAACATTAACTAATTATTATAACTTTGAAATAAATGGAAAAACATATATTAATTAGCTTAAACTTTCGTAATTCATTACCAATTTTGTCAACTGTGTTGGAAATAGTCAGCTTTAAATTGGTCTATCATTTATTACCACATTAATTACACATTATATGTTTCCTAATGTGTTAGAACCGTTGACTTAACTAACTCTATAAAAACCCTAACTCACAAACCATTTTCTTTCCATCAAAAAACACATCTCATCCTTCACGAGATGGCATCCACCTTCCCTACTTGCTCCTCCGCGGAACTAATACCTCTCCTCGGCGGCGCTTCAAACGCCACGGCTGTAGCCAACTACATATGTGATCGTTTCGACTTCACCTCAGATAAGCTCTCCAACAACACATATGCCATTGACAACACTTACCTCCTCTTTTCGGCCTATCTAGTGTTTGCCATGCAGCTTGGATTCGCCATGCTGTGTGCAGGGTCAGTTCGAGCCAAGAATACTATGAATATCATGCTCACAAATGTTCTTGATGCTGCTGCTGGAGGTCTCTCTTATTACATATTTGGCTTTGCTTTCGCCTTTGGTGGACCCTCCAACGGATTTATTGGCAAACATAATTTCGGGCTGAAATCGATCCCATCAAGCGTTTACGACTATAGTTACTTTTTGTACCAATGGGCATTTGCTATAGCAGCTGCTGGTATTACTAGTGGATCCATTGCTGAAAGAACTCAATTTGTGGCTTACCTCATATACTCTTCCTTCTTGACAGGTTTATAATCTTCTATATATTTTCTTTGAATTTATCCATTAATTATGAAATGTTACTTTTACACAAGTTTTTGTCACAAAATATGAGATATATAATACTATCTTATGTAGTTATGTCACCAATTTCAACCTGAAAATAAATAGTGCATTTAAGTTTTAATTAGAAGTACAATGTTTTGACTTATCATACACTTTGATTAGCTAGTTTCTGTTACATGGAAGAACTAAATATTTGCTAAAATACAAAGTTTGAAAGACGTGTAAACCAATATCAATATTATAAACGTCAGTGAACTTAATTTAAGTACATTTAATCTTGCTTAAAATGAAACTAGCAGGGTACCCGCGCGTTGCAGCGGCGGGTACCCTGAAATAAAATTTTTTGATGGAATTAATAAAAATGTCACGGGAAGTCATTCTGACACTTAAATTTGCCTCGAGAACGAAATACTAAAAGATTTGGTAAACTACACTTCCCACCCTAGCATATATTTACAATCTTAGTCCCTTAGGGTGCAATAGGGTTCACACAGGGTGCAAAACACTTTCCTATATAAACCTCATTATACCATCACTTAGGGTTTGACACCCTTTCTCTCTCAAACCAGCCGCACCCTATTTCTTCTTCTTCTCCAGTCGTTTTTCCGGCCAAACAAACACCACCGCCGACCACTTAACCTCATCGCCACCACCACCACACTCCTTACAACCTCCTCATCATTTTGACGTACATCACGCGCCAAGAAACACCTCCCAACACCACGATTAACACCACCACAGCTCGAGTTCATCACCAAAACCATTTCTCTCTCGTTTTGTTGATACCGGCAGTCGAAGGTAGGAAAACCCACCACCCTTTTTGTCGTTCTAGCGACGGTGGGGGATAAGTACAAGAATTTTCAAGAATTTTTGATTAAATAAAGATTAAAACTAATAAATATGAAGCTAAATAACCGTTTGGTATCATTTTCTTTCTTTTTGTTGTTGTCGTTGTTATTGAGTCGCGAAAACAAGGGATGCCGTGAGCTTGAGCTCACAGCCTTGTGTATCGAGTTGAGTTTTATTGAGTCGAGTCTTGGTCACAGGTTCGTGTCTTGGTTAAGATGGAGGGTTGTACATTGTGTTTAAATGATTGCAATATTGGGTGTAGGGGTGTTTTTAATGCTATTAATGTAGAATGAGAGTTGTACATTGTGTTTAAATGATTGTAATATTGGGTGTAGAGGTGTTTTTAATGCTATTAATATAGAATTCTAAGGAAAGTGGTCTGAATTTCGATTCATGCTAATTTTTGTTGTACACAATGCTTTGGTTGTTGTGATTATGAAAATTGCTTGCTTTAAAGTGTTGTAAACCATGCATCATTTTTTGTACATCTGAATTTTTTTGAGAGAGAGTCCTTCCTCCATTATAAGTAGTATAGATTATCATGTTTTTAGCAACACTTCAAAATTCAAAATATATTTTAGTATGGTTTTAAAGATTCGGAGTAAGTTATAGTTTTTTCTTTGCCTTTCATTTTAGCTATTTAATAATGTATTTTTTCAAAAAAGTTGAAATAAAGACAAATTTGTGGTCCCACTTACTAAATAAATCCATGTTCTAGGTCAGCGAGAACAACTAGCTAGATCTTTAATATTGTCATATAATACAACTTGTTAATATGTATGTTTTTGTCACATAAATTTTTTTAGCAATGTTTTCAAACCCGGGTCGACCCGGCCGGGTCAACCGGTTGGACCGGTACCCGGTCAAAATACGGGTCAAAAAAACCCGGGTTTCTAAAACCTGGTCAACCGGTTAGACCCACCGGGTTTTGAGTGACCCGGGTCAACTCGGGTTTTGAAACCCGGCCGGGTTTGAATTTTTTCCTTTTTTTTTATTTTTTTTGTTTTGACTCTTTATTTTTTTTTTTTTTTAATTTTCCATTTTAAGGTGCTATTTTTGTTTGATATGACTTTCTTATGGTGTATATTCACCCATATTTGTGATTAGTTTCCACTTATTAGATTGAATTCGGTTCTGATATCCAAAGCGCTTAACACGATTAAGGAGTTTAGGACCCCTGTGCTTGAACCTTAAGGTTATTTTTTGTTTTAAATAGCATTGAAAGCTTGTGCTATTTTACTGCATTTTGATGTTTAGGTTCATTCATTTTGGATTAGTATTAGGCTATTATGAAAATGGATTTTTAGAAATGTGCATAAAACCGGGTCTAACCGGGTTGACCCGGCGGTCGAACCGGTTGACCCGCTGACCCGGTGACTCGGCCGGGTCGATCCCAAACCCGGGTTTCAAAACATTGTTTTTTAGAATGGGAACTAAATATCTCACAATATACACATCACATACTATTTCACATAATATTTCACATGTTCTAATTAAGACTTAAACAAATAACCATTTTGTTTGAGGAGCTTCTCACCATTGGGATACAAGCCATTTAGTTATTTAGTTATGACATAAATAAAAGCACGTTGTAAATAATATACATACGGTACGTTACAAAATTTGGCTAATAGTTGTTCAAATCATGTTCTTGAACATGTGTTCGGGTTCCTTTCACTATCATTAGTTTAGTGTTTGCATATTTGGAACTCTCAAAGTAAAATGTAAAAATCCAGTATCACCTATAGCAAAATCACAGAAACTTATTCCATGCTATAGGAGCTACTTTATTCTAATAAATAGACGTTAACAAAAAACAAAAAAAAAAAAACGTTTACGACTATAGTTACTTTTTGTACCAATGGGCATTTGCTATAGCAGCTGCTGGTATTACTAGTGGATCCATTGCTGAAAGAACTCAATTTGTGGCTTACCTCATATACTCTTCCTTCTTGACAGGTTTATAATCTTCTACTATATTTTCTTTGAATTTATCCATTAATTATGAAATGTTACTTTTACACAAGTTTTTGTCACAAAATATAAGATACATAATACTATCTTATGTCACCAATTTCAACCTGAAAATAAATAGTGCATTTAAGTTTTAATTAGGCTAGATACAATGTTTTGACTTATCACACACCTTGATTAGTTTCTGTTACATGGAAGAACTAAAAATATTTGCTAAAAGAAATAGTTTGAAGGACGTGTAAACCAATATCAGTAAACTTTATTTAAGTACATTTACTCTTGCTTAAAATGAAATTATCATGTTTTCAGCAACACTTCAAAATATATTTTAGTATGGTTTTAAAGATTCGGAGTAAGTTTTTGTAGTTTTTCTTTGCCTTTCATTTTAGCAATTTAATAATGTATTTGATATTCAAAAAAGTTGAAATAAAGACAAATTTGTGGTCTCACTTACTAAATAATTCCATCTTCTAGGTCAGCGAGAACAACTAGCTAGATTTTTAATAGTCATATAATACAACTTGTTAATATGTATGTTATGACATAAGTCATAAGTCACATAACTAAAAAGCAAGTTGTAAATAATATACGTACGGTACGTTACAAAATTTGGCTAATAAGTTGTTCAAATCATGTTCTTGAACATGTGTTCGGGTTCCTTTCACGGTCAGGATTAGTGAATACAAACCAATATTTACCTAACTTAAACATGATAATGTCATATTTACCGAAAACGTGCTTTAAATGCATTATACATCATGTATTCAAAACTTGTATTTTGAGAATATATGACATTTTCATGTTTAGATCGGGTAAATATGAAGTTATCCCTAATTACTATCATTAGTTTAGTGTCTGAATATCTGAAACACTCGAGGTAAAATGTAAAAATCTAGGATCACCTATTGTAAAATCAGAGTAACTTATTCCATGCTATAGGAGCTATTTTATTATAATAAATCAACGTTCTAAAAAAAAAAAAAAAAAACCTTCAAATGTATCTATACAAACTAAATTAACAACTAACAGGTTAATACATGGTTACAGGCTTTGTATATCCTATAGTGTCACATTGGGTGTGGTCTACTGATGGTTGGGCTAGTGCCTCAAGAACAAGCGGCAGCCTGTTGTTTGGTTCAGGAGCCATTGACTTCGCCGGTTCTGGTGTGGTCCATATGGTTGGTGGCATTGCTGGTCTTTGGGGTGCTTTAATAGAAGGTCCAAGGATTGGGAGATTTGATCGGTCTGGACGGTCTGTGGCTTTACGAGGCCATAGTGCTTCACTTGTGGTTTTGGGCACCTTCCTTTTATGGTTTGGTTGGTATGGTTTCAATCCTGGATCCTTTATCACAATCACGAAATCCTATGGTACTTCAAACAGTTACTATGGTCAATGGAGCGGTGTAGGAAGAACAGCTGTAACCACAACGTTGGCTGGATGCACTGCGGCACTCACCACTTTATTTGGCAAACGGCTACTAGTTGGCCATTGGAATGTGACAGATGTTTGTAATGGCTTGCTAGGAGGGTTTGCGGCTATTACCTCTGGTTGTGCAGTGGTCGAGCCATGGGCTGCAATCGTTTGTGGATTCGTTGCAGCTTGGGTTCTTATTGGATGTAACTGGCTAGCAGAAAAGTTCAAGTATGACGACCCACTAGAGGCAGCACAATTACATGGCGGGTGTGGATCATGGGGTTTGCTATTCACAGGGTTATTTGCAAAGAAACAATATGTCCATGAGGTGTATGCCACTGGACGACCCTACGGGCTTTTCATGGGTGGTGGTGGAAAGTTATTAGCAGCCCAGATTATCCAAATACTGGTTATCTTTGGATGGGTGAGCGCGACAATGGCTCCACTTTTCTATGCCTTGCATAAACTAAAATTGTTAAGGGTATCAGAAGAAGATGAAATGCAAGGAATGGATTTGACAAGGCATGGTGGATTTGCATATATCTATCATGACGAAGATATTAGTTCTCATCCACCACCAGGGTTTATGATGAGAAAGATTGAACCAACAAGTGCAAGTCCATCTCCAAACCACGACACAAGGAACAATGTTGTGTAGCTTTGTTTTTTTTATCAGGTTCAAATTACTATCGCTTGTATATCAGTAAGTGAAATTTATACATTAAAGTAGAATCGGGATTTCCAGCTATGGAGAAGAACCGGTCTTAACTAGCTAGTTTATTATCATAAACGGGTTGTCAAGTACTGAGATGGTTATCGGGTCAACAAAGGTGTTGCAATACAAATCCGAGGTGAACCCGAGATAAATGTGATGTTTTTTTTACATATCAATGATGATGTTGTGTTTAAAGATAACTACTTTTATGCATAACTTGTTATGCTGTTATGTACTGTATTCCGATTGCTTTGATTTTTATCATTTTATATATCATGCGTGAGTAAATTGTTAACAAACTGAGTTTCTTTTTATTTAATGGATGCTTTCAATTTCATCAATTCACTTAATATATCACCTCGCCAATACATTGTGCAGGCCTACATATTGGTACTCTTTATTCTTTAAGCTTATAACATTGCGTGTTACGCCAAATGCTCATGGGGGTCTTAAACCATAATCTACTTAATTAACTAAACTAAGTCAGGATGCGGAGTCACATACTTGAACGACCCAAAAGATCATGTTGCAAACTAGAAATCGACGTTGCATCTCTTATGGTGGTCCAAGCCTAAAATATTTGTAATCGTGATTATTTGCTCTCGATGAATACTTGTACAACACCATCGTTGTAAGAACGATAGTGACATAAGGTTGCTTGTCACAACTTCTTGGGCCCGACTAAGGCTCCTAGAAAATGGGCCAGAAATAGAACAGTTCCTACTCCCTGGCTAGTGGCTGACAAGATCAATGTTTTGAAAACCGGGTTTGAAATTGACCCGGCCGAGTCACCGGGCACCGGGTCAACCGGTTCGACCATCGGGTCAATCCGGTTTTCAATTTATTATTTTTTTATTTTTTCGACCGGGTCAACCGGTTCGACCGCCGGGTCAACCGGGGTTTTTGTTAAAAAAAAATTGAAAAACGAAACCCCGCCTTGTTTCGAGAACCGGGTTGACCCGGGTCACTCAAAACCCGGCGGGTCTAACCGGTTAACCCGGTTTTAGAAACCCGGGTTTTTTGACCAGAACCGGTCGAACCGGTTAACCCGGCCGGGTCGACCCAGGTTTCAAAACACTGGACAAGATCATCAAAAGCCTTCACTTGAATGAAAATTAGTGGGTTGTGATGGTAAAGATGTTTATTAGTGGTGATGGCGACAATGTGGACGTCGACAGGGACAGACCTACATTGGTGCCAGGTGTTGCACGGGTTATACCTGATTTTTGATTATGACGTGCATGTTTTTAATTTGCAACCCTTGATAATCTTTTTTTAGCTACCTTCTGTTTTTTGATATAACTTTAGTTAGGGGGTGTTTCTTTTTTTCCCCTTAGCTAAGGGATGCTATTTAATATTATTACTTTTTAGATGAGACCCACAAAAATCTCTTAAATTGTCTATATCCACAAGGCTTAATTTATCATCTCCTCCCCATTAAGATGCTTATATGGAAGTGGGACCTATATAAATCTTTAGCTTAATTTATCATCTCCTTCCCCATTATTTTGTGCAACACCCTCTAGAAAATCTTGGATTTGTCTCTGGACGTCGATGGTGTTAATATTGACGATGATCATGTTGAGGATGTTACATTTATTGTTAATGTTGATTATTATCATATTGAGAATCTTGTCGATCATATTGATACATATGACACAAGAAATTAAAATAATTTGTAGTTGAGACACGATTAAGGTTAGTAATAGAGGGTCACAAAAGGAATAGCTCTATATTTAGAAGGGTTGCAAAATATTTCTTCGAGATGAGGATGGAGCACTGGAAGGGGGTGTAGAAGCCATTTGGTCAGATTTGTCAAACATTTATGTCAACGCGCCAACTTTTATTTTTTGCCTTCCTTTTCCTTTCCAGAAAAGTTTGGAGCAATTTATATACTCTTTTCTAAATTTTTCTCTATTTTATTATTCAAAATGCCCTGCATACACCTAGAGTCCTAGACAACACACAAGCTCGTTTATTTCACATTTCTTTTTTGTTTGCCACTAGTCAAGATCGTGCCACCATAGGTAATCACAATTGGTGGTGAAAAGTAGGAGGGGCGACTTTCCGACATTTGCCTAAAGTAAAGCATTATCTTTTTTGCTTGTTGTACCACCCAAACTCTATAACCTAAAGTCGGCACATGATATGCCACAAATATGGATAACTGGTTTATGTTGGGCCAATTCAGTATCCAATGGTCCCTGGCAAAGATTTGAACACAAATTAGTCTAAGTAAAAAAGACTCTCTGATTATGAAATTTGATAACATCTCAAGAAGACTTGCTGATAATGAAATCAACAAGCAACCTCAACAAAGTTCAAGTTATAGACATCGTCAAAAAGTCAAAGATTACTCTAAGACATAATCACAAGCTGATGTGGGTCAGCTAGTATGTAGATGGAACTTATG
The DNA here is from genome assembly GCA_014162995.1 of Artemisia annua. NCBI lineage: Eukaryota > Viridiplantae > Streptophyta > Magnoliopsida > Asterales > Asteraceae > Artemisia > Artemisia annua. Next base: position 50,751 of record LBNU01002322.1, read on the forward strand.
ATGAAGGACAAAATTTCATCAGAGGTTGACATTACCATCATGAACCTCTCAGCTCCTTGACTACCAACATAGCATAGCTCTCATCCCTTATGAGATTTAGGCAGGACTTTTCAAAGATGCGAATGAGCAGGATAAAGTGTATTTTGGTGAAAAGTCCAAGCATGTACGAGTAGGTGAAAAGTAGTGAACACTAGAACAAAAACTGGATTTGGCTACACCCAATAAGTGTGACGATATACATATAGTCACACAAGATTTTTCGAGTGTGTGTGACTAAAGGTCGCGTGACCATAGGGTATCTATGGTCACATGTTCGAGTTCTTTTTAGTCTCGAATACAAAACAGTAACCAAAACCTAAATATGTGTGGCTAATTAGGTACAAATTTCGTTAGATTAAGCAGTATTAGTGACCATAAACACTGTATAGTCACATAAAATATTTTATTTTTATATATTTAGTCACATACAATTAAGCATAAAGTGGCCAAAAGTGTGAATAAGTGTGACCATATGGTGTTTAAAGTAAAGAAATGTGTGTTTTGTGTGACTAATGAGCATCCAATGACCACATGAATTGTATGTTTGTGTGGCCTTTTGTAACATTTAGTCACACAAAGCATGTTTCTTTTGGGTATTTAGTCACATATAATTAAGCATAAAGTGGCCAAAGGTGTGAATAAGTGTGACCATATGGTGTTTAAAGTAAAGAAATGTATGTTTTGTGTGACTATTGATCATCTAATGGCCACATGAATTGTATGTTTGTGTCGCATTTTGTAACATTTAGTCACACAAAACATGTTTCTTTTGGGTATTTAGTCACATACAATAAAGCATAAAGTGGCCAAAAGTGTGAATAAGTGTGACCATATGGGGTTTAAAGTGCAAAAATGTGTATTTTGTGTGACTATTGATCATCCAATTGCCACATGAATTGTATGTTTGTGTGGCCTTTTGTAACATTTAATCACACAGAGCATGTTTCTTTTCGGTATTTTGTCACATACAATTAAGCATAAAGTGGCCAAAAGTGTGAATAAGTGTGACCATATGGTGTTTAAAGTGCTAAAATATGTATTTTGTGTGACTATTGATCATCCAATGACCACATGAATTGTATGTTCGTGTAGCCTTTTGTAACATTTAGTCACACAAAGCATGTTTCTTTTGGGTATTTAGTCACATATAATTAAGCATAAAGTGGCCAAAAGTGTGAATAAGTGTGACCATATGGTGTTTAAAGTGCATAAATGTGTGTTTTGTGTGACTATTGATCATCCAATAGCCACATGAATTTTATGTTTTTGTGGCCTTTTGTAACTTTTAGTCACAAAAAGCATGTTTCTTTTGGGTATTTAGTCACATACAATTAAGCATAAAGTGGCCAAAAGTGTTAATAAGTGTGACCATATGCTGTTTAAAGTGAAGAAATGTTTATTTTGTATGACTATTGATCATCCAATTGCCACATGAATTTTGTTTTTGTGTGGCCTTTTGAAACATATAGTCACGCAAAAAATGTTTTTTTTGAGTGTATTTAGTCACATACAACTAAGCATAAAGTGACAAAAAGTGTTAATAAGTGTGACCATATGCTGTTTAAAGTGAAGAAATGTTTATTTTGTATGACTATTGATCATCCAATTGCCACATGAATTTTGTTTTTGTGTGGCCTTTTGAAACATATAGTCACGCAAAAAATGTTTTTTTTGAGTGTATTTAGTCACATACAACTAAGCATAAAGTGGCCAAAAGTGTTAATAAGTGTGACCATATGCTGTTTAAAGTGAAGAAATGTTTATTTTGTATGACTATTGATCATCCAATTGCCACATGAATTTTGTTTTTGTGTGGCCTTTTGAAACATATAGTCACGCAAAAAATGTTTTTTTTGAGTGTATTTAGTCACATACAACTAAGCATAAAGTGACAAAAAGTGTTAATAAGTGTGACCATATGCTGTTTAAAGTGAAGAAATGTTTATTTTGTATGACTATTGATCATCCAATTGTCACATGAATTTTGTTTTTGTGTGGCCTTTTGTAACATTTAGTCACACAAAAGATGTTTTTTTGGTGTATTTAGTCACATACAACTAAGCATAAAGTGACAAAAAATGTTAATAAGTGTGACCATATGCTGTTTAAAGTAAAGAAATGTATATTTTGTGTGACTATTGAGCATCCAATGGTTACATGAATTTTTTTTGTGTGCCCTTTTGTAATATTTAGTCACATAACGAGTTAAGCAAACAGTGACCAAAAGTGTTCATAAGTGTGACTATATGCATCTTTTAGTCACATTTAAAAAATCAATATATATCAAAACAAATTTAAATATATATCAAAACAAATTTACAATAAAATTGAAATGTATATAACTGAACCAATTATGAAATTGTAATGTCGTACATAATAACATTCACAATAATGTAAGGAATTCTGACTCTTCTTCTTAGCTTGCTTTTGCATGGCATCACTAGAGACGTAAACGTTTTTGCGCTTCGTTTGTGATTTGGGTGAAGTTTTGTTCACACCAATCATTTGTATGGTACTTGGTGGTGTTGCCTGCAGGAAACAAAAGCCGCGAGTATCAAACACTTACATAATGTTCATGTGACATGTCGAAGACCCATATGAGCTCAATTGTCAAGTCGAGTTTGTGCCCAACCCATCTACCCAAACTGACCCTTTGCTCAAGATGACACGCCCACCATCAATTGTTGATCCCTAGAAACAAATGATTCTATTTTAGACCATATCATGCTAAAACATCATCATATGCAATTAATGTTCTTGCTCAAGTACTAAGTGAATTAATTCTGTAAATCAACTAACAATATTGTTTGAAATTTTGCAGACCTACAAGCTTAATTCAGCAAGCAAGAATAATAGCAAGCGCAGCATCATAACAGTTTATATCCACACTATAAAATAAGAACATAAAGCGACTTACTGGTTCACTTAGCCGCGACTTCTTTTTTCTCTTCAAGTTGATCTTAACATCGACTGAACTTGGCAACCTCACCACACTTTAAGATGCATCAGTAGAAATTGAATGGCATGTAGTTTCACGGATCATGATCCCACTCACTCCCGTGAAGGCAGCCATTTTGCATTCTGGAACTGCAATTAACACTCTAGCATATTAAGGATGCTAGAAATCGATAACTGTCATTGACATGCTTTGTATATACGACTGACAAGATAATTGAAAAATGGCAGTTTACCGACTTAAACGTAAAATAACGAATTAGGAGTGAAACATGGAAAAATAACCATATATATGTTCACATTTAGAGACAGAGAACATACAGTTAACCTAGAATATGTGCACCATGTAGATCTGGACTGAGAATTGAGCCGTTTGACCTTTCCTGAAAGTCGCATGTTCATTTCGCAACGTTATAAACTGCTTAACTATACCTTTGTTGGGATTAAACTTTGAAAAGCAGTGAAAATACAATCCTTACCCAAGGCTCTTTAATAGTTGTGTTATGTAACGTTTCCACATTTCATGCATTGGTTTAAACATTTCAAAGCTGTAACAAAATACCAATAGAAAAGATGTTTCATAAATCTAATTCAACATAAACACAAAAAGCAAATGATATAAAAAATATAAAAATATAGATAAGATTTACTCACTTCTCTAGTTCTTGAGGCAAATCCAACGATCTGTAGTTCGCTCTTTAATAGTTGTGTTACTCATTTTCGTTGGTCCACTGAAACTCAACTCTGAGCATACAAAGTTATAAGTTGTATCCTATGCCTTGTAGATCTTGTAATAATTAACCTCAAAATGTGTGTCATATAAGCATACAAAGTTAAAAAGTTACTGTACCTGATTTCTAATACAATATGTCATCCTTTGAGACCCGGTCATCATCCACTACACTTCGGACAACGTATTTGACAGATTGGCTAATGACGCCTTTCCTTGGCCCAGCTTGATGGATCTAAACACACACCTTGTGTTAGAGATACTTTGAGTAATGTTGTTAAGCACGCGGAATTTACTTAGCAACACTTAGAAGATTGTTTATGTGATGTATTGTGAATGAGAACAATAGTATGTAACACAAAGCTTCAATATTATTAATGATAATAATACGAGTGATCTTAGCTATCACTAGGGTTACACCTTGAAGCTCTCTAGAATAATTCGTGCCAGAGAGAATGACCTAGGATCTCCTTTTATAGACCAAGGAGTCCTTTACAAGATAAGTATTAAGCTATCTAAATAGAATATACACAAGATCTATTCTATACTTATCTATACACGAATACTTCAGTTATCTAATAAGCAGTGGTAACTATATATACTAGCAGTGGTAATGAGTTTCCACTGCCAGTGCATTCTTCAGCAGTGTCTTCCACAAGCCTATCAGTGGTAACTGTTAGCTTTATTCCCAACACAGCTTTTTAAGTTCCTTGTAACATTTGTACACAGAAAGCATGTATTAACATAGAATTCAAACATAACAGAATGTCATGCATACAAATAGAACTTACTGAAGCACTCGATCAGATAGGCGTATATCACTGAAATGCAAACCTATAATAGAATAATCTAACTTGGAATTTCTCACAAAATACAAGTAGAAAACTCTAATACGTAAACCATCAAGAAGTCATATAAGCATTTGAGATTGTAGTCACTGTTTGTTGTCCAAGACAAATGATTAGTTACTACTTCATCCAACTGTTTGAAAATATGTTTTTTTTCAATCACTTGCACTATTATATTAGACAAAATGTCCGTGTTGAAAAGGGTACAAATGACTTTTAAAACGCTTGGCCTATTTGAGATAAACACGGCTCAAAATGACCCGTTCATAAGTAAATGGGTCAAATTACCACCTATAGACCAGTGGTGTAGAAAAATAAGTATATGAGGTAAGAAACGCACTTTCTTTTGGACCATGAAACTCCACACTAAATTCATTGAGCTTGTCGTTTGGTGTATCCACAATGTAATCACTCATCATCCTGAATATAAATACCAAGTGTGAAAAGGCAAAGAACTGCATAAGCATAACTATTAGAAGAAAAAACCGCTAGTGAAATATACTTCCTCTTTTTCATAATATTAATAACATTTGATAGCACATAGTTTCATAACAGTGTTTGACAACTAGTCAAATATTTGACAAGTCCCTCAATAAGGACACAATGAAGTCTGGTGAAGTGGTGAACCAAAATCAATGTGACAATGTTTTATGAACATTGATAAGCAAGTCAATATTAGCATGAAGAAAGCTCTTGCATTTATTCTGGAACAAAGGGAGCACGGGGCATTTACTTTCGCGCTTCAAAGGTACAATATTCTATTAGGTTATGTACTTGCTTTTAGCATTTTACTACTTCAATGTAAACATAGAATTATGTAGTAACATATACTTACAACTTCATCACATCCATCTCTCTCCTCTTGCTTGGTGAAGACATTTTGGTCACACGAACGTAAACTTGAAATTAACATAATCAAGCACTTAGAGTACATAACACTTTCCTAATATCAAAAATACCAAAAACTTAAAGTATAAGCAAATTTCAACATAGATGTCAGAAGATTATGTATAACTACTTAAAAAGGCAATTGTAACATGTAGATGTAAGCCTTCAACACACAATAAAATAAAATATTCTATCAGTATCCTCAACAACAGTTTAGCAAATAGATCCTCACCCCAGTTTATATACAAAACACGTTATAGTAAAAAAACTAATAAGAAACATCATCCTTCAAAACAACTTATCATTTAACATAGCATCCTAACAATCGATTCCTATTAACTTTCAAAATAGCAAACACCTCGATTCGCATGACAATTCCCACATATCTACATACACACCTGCAAAAATAGGAGAGGGAAAAGAATCACCATGTGCATAAGCCGATAGAACGAGATCGGTAGCAACGGTTATAAGGGAAGAGCGGCTGTAGAAGAGTGGTGCACCAGTGGTAGGTCAAAAAGTTGTGTTTGAGATCCATATTGTTAATTTTGTGAAGATGGATATGATTTTGATTTTGGGGGAATTGAATATGTGTGACTGAACGAGTAAAAGTTTAAGGGAATTAAGTGAATAACATACGGAGGGATCTAAGAAATATGATTTTGATTTTTGGGGAAAATTGGGGCGGGATGTAGTGAAATATTTTAGGGGGAAGACAAATTATGGGAAAAGTTTATAAAGGCCACAACAAAAACGTATTAATCCAATATTTTAAAAACCCGCTTTTATAATTGATCTGGTCGAGTCATCGGGTTACCGGTTCGACCATCGAGTCAAACCGATTTTCCATTTAAAAAGAAAAAAAATAATTATCAATTTGAGGTCATCATGACTCAATTTCGTGTTCGGTTAATTTTAGAAATTAGGGTTTGATGAGTGTGTAAATACTCATCATTTTTGTCTTATATGAACTGCCAAAACATCCAAAAACACCCAAATATGCATCAAAATACTGAAAATATCTCAGGGTTATGTTTTATATGTTTTAGATTCAAAATGTCTGAAAACAAATGAAAAACAAACAAAGTTTGCACAATTGGCAGTTTCAGTCCCTCAACTTTCAAAACTTGTCAAATCTAGTCCCTAAGCATTAATTTTGAAATTAAAGTCAACCAAAGTCCATAGAAAATCACAAGTTGTCATAATTAGTCATTTGATGAAAAGTTTCAAAAGTTTACAAGTTTAGTCCCTGAACTTTGCAAAGTTGTCAAAAATAGCCCCTGGGATTAAAATCTTTTGGAAAATAACAATTATGATCCTTGTATTGTGAAACATTGGCAAAAATAGTCCTTGGGTGAAAAGTTTGGTGAAATTACATAATTGGTCCCTCAAGTTTCAAAGTTGGCAGAAAAGGTCCCTGGAAATCTCAAAAAGTGGAAAAGTCAACTAAAGACCTTGTACTATTCACATTTGGCAAAAATTCACCCTTGAAGATACTTTGGAGAGTTGACAAAATAGTCCCTAAAAATCCAAAAATACAAATTTGGTCCTTGTTAAAACTACAAACCAAACGGACCAAATGTTATCTTATAAACCCCATAAGCCCAAAATCCAAAAATAACCCAACACCTTCCCAACCCTTATACATGTGGCCCTTTTTCTTTTGCCTGACCCAACAACACAAGCCCAATCATCCCTTAGTTATAAACCGGGGTCAAACAGTCAACCCCCACCCCCTTTCCCTCCTTCTTCACCTCCACTTGGTCTGCAAAACCATCACCTCCACCACCCCCACCATGCCCACTATTTCCACCGCCCAAACCACTCACCCTCACCCCTCACCTCAGCATTTAATGNCATCACCTCCACCCCCCACCATGCCCACTATTTCCACCGCCCAAACCACTCACCCTCACCCCTCACCTCAGCATTTAATGCTACAACCCCCATTGGCTATAAAACAGTGCAAATGACATTATTATATTTTTGGCGCCAAAATGATTCAAAGGCTGAGATCACTCAAAATTTATCCAATGGTCAAGATTGCAAGTGGGAAAGTTGCAGAAGGTCAAGAAAACCCTAATGGAGCTCTATAAAAGGAAGAAGAAAGAGAATTGAAGACTGTGTAGTCACCTAGTTAAAATTTTATGTCGAATTTATGTAAACTCAGTCATTAGTTGTTAAAATTACTTCAAATAGTTTATAATCCTTGTTTTTAATGTAATTTGATCTTTCCTTAATCAAAAATTCCAAGTTTTCAGTTTCAATTCAGTGTTTGCATTTTCAATTGAGTTTTCTCTTTTAGCTTCAATAATGTTCTAAAGCTATTTTCACTGTTCCATAAGCTCACTTAGGTTATAATATATCATAAGAAAACATAAAAAGTAAAAAATTCAGTAACAAACAATCACAGGGTACCTATGCATTTGACTGTGGAAAGCTTTGGAAGTTGCCTACAATGGAGGGGCAAGATGGACTTTTACCTAGCTTATCTTTGATAAGCTAGGAGCTTGTTGAGCATAAAGAAACTCTAGTAAAGCTAGAGCTAAGGTTTTCTACTTTCAAGTTTTAAAAATTCCTAGTTTTAGTGTAATTTTCTATTTTACTGTATTAGTGCTTATCATTGCTTATCTCTGTGTTCTTTATGCTTATTTGGTATTGAGTAGTGATATTATTGCTTAAAATCTCAGGGTTGTTCATTAGTTTTCATTGTTGCTTAAAATCTCATTTTCACTGTAAAAATAGAACTAGTGATCATCTTGTGTATTTGTGATTCAAACCTGTGTTTCTGTGCTTTTTTTGGCTCATTAAACCTTCATAAGTTGTTGTGGATCAGTTTCATAATCTCAATCAATCTTTTGCTTTGAAAATCAAAAACTAGTGCAGTTAAAGTAGTGTTTGGTTTGCTGTCAAATCTGAGTTGCAGGGTGTTTTGTGTGTTATTTTTGGTTAGTACATGATCCACTGGGTCTATTTAAGTCACCAGAGTCATAATAACTTGTGTCTTTTCAGAAAAAAAGTCAAAATAGCTTGTAATCTTGATTAACTTGTTCACTGTAAGGATTTTTAGTGCCATAATCATCAAATCAGTTCATAAGTTGTTAAGGTTGCTTAATTTCATGTTCTTGTAGTCTAATATAACATATTCAGTGAGTAAATCAAGATCAAAACTCATAAAAGTCAAACCCTTAGTGTTTTCTCAAAAGTCAAAAATGCATACCCAGTAAAATGGTCAAATTTTCTTGGTGATCTGTAGGGTTCATTACAGATTGGAAATCCAAAGTTTTTGTGGATTTGTGTTATTTTGTTGCTTGTTTAAACATTTCAAAAAGAAAAATCCATTTTGGAATCCATTTGCTTATAAATAAGCAGTGTTAAAGTACCCCCTTTGGTCTGTAACCTCCCCTGTGTCACAGCTTTTTACCCATCTTCATAAGCTTCCATAGAGCTTATTAGAGGGCCCCAGTGCATGATTCTTGGCTTTTTGGAAAGCCAAGAAACCATTCTTGATAGTCCAGTGCTTATTTTTCATTTCCAAGCGTATTTGATAGGGCTGCTAGTGGCTTTTAGATTGTACAATTTCACAGTGTATACTGAGTGGTCAGTATACACTGAGCTTTTTCACCAAACTTCATAAGCTCACACAGGGCTTATTTGTGGGAATTAGGGTGTGATTTTTGGCTTATTTGAAAGTTCACCAGGTTGGCTTATTGGTTCAAAAGCTCTTTTGGACCCCTGAGCTCATTTGAGGGCCCCACATAGGCCTGCAATACCCCTCTTTAGTCTGTTTGTATCTGTGGCATTTTGGAATTGCTTATTTGCTTATCTTGGCTTATCCACTGTGCTTTTTCAGTTCCTTTAGCTTAACTTGTGTTCATATTAGTTGTTTGCATCTTAATTTGTAGCTTGTTTGTACTGTAGAGCTTATTAAGAGCTTTTGCATAACCAAAAATCCAAAAATCCATCTGTTAAGCATTTTAGTGTCCANTCACCAGGTTGGCTTATTGGTTCAAAAGCTCTTTTGGACCCCTGAGCTCATTTGAGGGCCCCACATAGGCCTGCAATACCCCTCTTTAGTCTGTTTGTATCTGTGGCATTTTGGAATTGCTTATTTGCTTATCTTGGCTTATCCACTGTGCTTTTTCAGTTCCTTTAGCTTAACTTGTGTTCATATTAGTTGTTTGCATCTGAATTTGTAGCTTGTTTGTACTGTAGAGCTTATTAAGAGCTTTTGCATAACCAAAAATCCAAAAATCCATCTGTTAAGCATTTTAGTGTCCAAAGTGCTTAATTTTGAGTTTCATAAAAAGTGTTTTCACAAAATTGTTTATTTTCAATGTATAATCATTTCTCAAAAAGAAAATTCCAAAAATAATCATTTTTAATAAAGTGATAGCTTCTATTTAAGCCATTTGGCTTATTGCTCAGCTTTTTCAAAAACCAATTTTCATTTTTATAATTTTCATAAGTTCCTGGTCACTTGTAGTATTTATAATAATTTTCTTAGATTTTTATCTTTTCATTTAGTAATTATAATAATTAATATTAGTTTAATTAGTTTTAATTAAAAAACCAAAAAGAAAATCACTCACCATTTATTTTTAATCACTAGTGTATTTTTATACTTTTTCTAGTTCTTATTAGTTATAAAGTTTTTTTAGAAATTAGTTTCAGAGTTTTTACTGTTCATTTACTATTATTCTCAATTAAATTAGTTTAAATAGCTTTTAAATAGTAATTAAGTAAATAATTAATAAAATAGTAGAATAATAGTTTCTATAAACTTTTTAAAATTTTTTAAGGTTCCTGTATTAGTTAATCAGTTTTATAAAATATTTCATAATTTTCTAAGTCATTTTTAGTATAATTTGTAATTTAACTTAGTTAATTAGTTAATTAATAAGTAATTAGTAATTAATTAATATTAAATTCAGAAAAAGACAAAAATACATATTTTCAATTTTTATATTTCTTTTAAGTCATTTTTGATTTTGAGAAATTAATTTTGCAATTTTATAATTTTAATTTGTAATATAACTCTTTTTAGATTACTTTAAATAGAATTTTTATTAACTTTTTAAATAGTTTTATTAAATAATTAATATTTAAATATTAAAATAATCAAAAAAATAATTTTCTTTTTAATTTAATTCTATTTTCATTTTAAATTTGTAAAATTTTCATTTTCACCCCTTCTAGTTTATATTTGTTCATATTTTGCCTTATTCCCATTTTCCAAGTACGCATTTAGGTTTTTAGGATTATTTGCATTTCTGTATTTGTTAATACTGTTCCAATATCATTTCAAGCAATCATTAGTGTAAAAATCAATCAAAATCTTTATCTGGTTACTACTGCTGAATCACTCATTCCCAAAACGTTTCAGAAACACAATTTCAATCTCGCTGGGACTTAACGACCCGGGAATACACTGTGCTTACACCGGATCATAAATTGATCACTTCCTCCCTCATAGCTTGACTTAGTTGACCAGGCACCCTTGGTTGACTTAGTTGACTATTTTGGAGTGAGTCAAATTTTGGCGCCGCTGCTGGGGAGGTTGTTGCGTGTTTTAAAAACGTTTAAGTATAGTGGTTTTCAAAACCCTCCTTGTACAAATCACATCACTTTGTAAAAAATTTTTGTAAATCATTAACACTTTTCCTAAAGTGTTAACAACACCAAAAAAATCATAAACAACAAAACAAATCGTGAAGTTAAATTACTTCGATTCTTTAAGATTACAACCTATACAGGTGGAATACGGAGCAACTGACATTAAATTGCGAACCAAAGAGAGATCCATTCTTCTCTCCCGCCACCCTGCGAGTAGTCTTAAAGGAACGGTTTCGGTTAACGAATCGATTCCAAAAATAATTTCCAAGTTTTTTCACACACACCCCAAAAAGCCAAAAACATTTGTTTTCTTATTAATAATAAGTACGTAAAATATTACCACCGCAAATCAAGGCAGAATACAACCCAACTGGGTGTATGACCATTAATAAGTTCCCAAACTAAAGATTAAAACTTGTCATTGTACTCTTGTGATTGGTGTACCTTTTTGAAAGAAGCCAGTCACATTGTAGTTATTGGTTTAAGTTCACTGTTGTTTTGCCTCGGTCTTGTTTTACTTGTGAATATTTTTAGTGCATGCGCACTCGTTCCCTGTCAAGAAGAAATCGTCAAAGGAGCATAGCTGAATTGCTTGCTATTGAAGAAATACCCGTTAAAATGCCTGACGATGACCCACCACCACCTCCACCCCCTCCCAATTCTGAAATTGGGGATGCAGCTCCTGATCTCCGAACGATGGAGGAGCTATGTCAGCCTACTATGCAGGGGAAGGGAGGACCCATTGCACCACTCACTATCAGTTCCACGGATTTTGGACTCAAGCACCACATGATCCAGCAAGTCCAGAATTCGTGTCAGTTCCACGGTTTACCAGGTGACGATGCAAATAAGCATCTCGATAAATTTTTGACCGTCACCCAGAGTATGAAGCAGAATGGTGTCACCGAAGACGGCCTTCGCTTATACCTCTTTCCATATTCTCTCACTCATCATGCTACTGCCTGGTTTGATCGTCTCCCAAAGAATTCGATCCACACTTTTGATGAAATGGTTACCAAGTTCTTAGCAAAATACTTTCCACCATCCATGGTAACTAAGTTGAGAAATGATATTAGCAACTTCAGACAGCTTCCCGATGAGTCCGTATTTGAGGCATGGGAACGCTATAAGCTTGCAATAGATCGATGTCCAAATCATAACATGCTTCTAGTCACCATCATAGATACTTTCTATAATGGTTTGACTCTCCGTCATCGTGACACGATCAATGCTGTTGCTGGAGGGACCTTTATGAAAAGGACCCCCGAGGAGTGCTATGATCTCATTGAGAACATGACTGCCCACCACAATTTCTGGGATTCCTCAGCTGAGAGGAATGATTCATGTAAATCTGTCACTCCAGCCTCCTCTGAAATAGCTGCTCTCACTAAAAAGATGGATGATTTGTCCACTGCTGTGTTGAGAATGCATCAATCTAATCAGAACATCAATCATCAAGTCAGAGCTGTCAGTCATAGTTGTGAAACATGTGGTG
>LBNU01002322.1:72768-104047 GCA_014162995.1 Artemisia annua
TTATTATTATTATTATTATTATTATTATTATTATTATTATTATTATTATTATTATTATTATTATTATTATTATTATTATTATTAACGCCACTTTTCATTGAAAACATGGAAATTACATAAAATTGGAGGGGAGTCTAGACACAATATGTGCTCCCACTCCTTTTTGAATACAGAAACTAACTCGATAAAAAATAAAAACACCACTCTTGATGTTATTAGAGTGGCTGCTTGCAATAGACTTGATACGAGAAAGTGTATTTAAAGCTTCCAACTCGAGTTCCCCAAACGTAGAAAAAGCAAAAGGGACGAACTTGTATCCATTGTCTTCACACTTGGACGCATACTTCTTCCTTTTCTTTTCCACAGCATTACTCAAAGCAACCCCAGGGGCCCATGACGTCACCCCAGACCCAGCAAACGGAATGACCCCAGTCACATCCAGACATGCATCTTTACCTTGACACCCCTTATTATTATTATTATTATTATTATTGTTGTTGTTGTTGTTGTTGTTGTTGTTGTTGTTATTATTGTTATTATTATTATTATTATTATTATTATTATTATTATTATTATTATTATTATTATTATTATTATTATTATTATTATTATTATTTTATGCTTAATATTACATGTTTTTGTTGCAAAAATATTGATAGCTTGTATGTAAGGGGTGTCAGTAGGGTCGGGTTGACCTGACACGAACCCGATAACGCTTATTGGGTTGGGTTAAATCGGGTTACAAAATCTTGTCGGGTTTTTTTGCCCCGAACCCGATAACCCTATCATGTCGAGTTAGGGTTGGACAACTAATGCTATCGGGTTATCGGGTCACCCCGGTAAGAAATACACATTGACAGTTAACTTCTTTGTAATTAGTTGCTCAAGTATAATTTCCTACTTCGTTATTTTGTTCAAGTTACTTGGCAGGGCGTATCTTTGGCTCAGATGTACATGTTAGAATGGTGTGAACTTCAATACTAGAAAATAGGGCAACAATGACGGATTTGTTTCCATCAACAAATCCGTCGGAGATTACTGACAGAGACTATTACTGACGGAATACCAATAGATCTGACGGATTACCGACATATAAAATTCCGCCAGTAATTTGTCACCAAATACCGATGGATCTCTAACGGACTAATGAAGGATAGGAGATGCCGTCTGTATTATGTCAAGAAAATCGATGGATCATCGATGGTCGAAGATCCGTTGGTAATTCGTGGTTAATTACCATCTGATTACCTACGTAAGGTTATTCATTTGTTATTCTCATTATCACCAAAGGATTACTGACGAAATTTACGGTTATATATATTTTAATTAATGTGTTGCACTTGTTTTTAAGACCTACATGTATTTGTATCGTTGTAAGTAACTGTAAGTTTGTATATAAACCTATTTATGGATTGCTATTTATGTGTAACACTGAGGGATTCACACACCCGCCCTCAGTTTATTCCCCGTGATGTGGGAACTCAAGCATAATTCAAGTTCCACACGTTTATAACATCTTTAGTATACATTGATGGCTTTCATTTTGAGTGTTAATAATTTAATACGTGTAATACGAATAATGACATCAATTGGTTGCTTTATCAAGCACGACTTCCCCTTTCAAACAAATGAGTATTACATTCTTGCCATATATAATAAGCCGTGGCGCCTATAGCCAATATCAACCCACTATACTCTACACACCACTTCCATTCGAGATAGTAATTATGTTTTGTTTGTTTGTTCACTTTTGTTCCTTTTTTCCCTTTAGCTTGTTTATGTTTGTTTGTGCCTCAATGACTTAAGACCAATAATCTCACTTTTATGAATAAATGAAATAAATCCCTGTGTCAAGCTTCTGTTATCGTTTGTCTCTTTACCTTAAACTCAGATAACTGAATATGAAAGCCTCATTTTGCTTTCGATAATAGTGATACTTATAAATCTAAGTTTATAAAATTATGAAACACTAAGCTAGGCTTACTTATTAGAATTACACAAAAAATGCATAGAATAAGTTAACATAAGCATTCTTCAATTACGTCTATACGACACTAAGGGTCCGTTTGGTTGGAGAGAGTAGGGTTAGGATTTGGGATTGATGCCTAAAAAATGTTGTTTGGTTTGTTTGTGTGGGTCCCACAAGTGGGGATGATTCTCAAATAATTATCCATGTGCTAAACCCAATGTTTTAAAAACCGGTTTTTTAATTGACCCGGCCGAGCCACCAGGTCACGGTTCAACCGGTTTTTTTGCTCAAAACCGCCTTCTGGTCACCCGACCGGGTCATACCGGGTTTTAAAACACTGGCTAAACCCACTACAACAAAATGAGGCTAATGCAACAATTTATAAGCAACACTTTCTAAAATTGTTGCATTTTAGAGTACATTAAACTTTAAGCGACATTTGCAAAATAAGTGTTGCATTTGTAGATGTAATGCAATATTTTTATCAAAAGTTTTGCAATTCTTGCATCGTATTTTTGAATAAAAATTTGAACTGCCATCCAACCCACCAAAATGAAATTAGATACAACTTCTCCCGCCCCTCCCAAAAATTATTTTCCCCCAAATCAGTTTTCCCTCTTTCTCACTCACAATTGAAAATTTAAGTCGCTCCTACCATTGTCCATCGATCCTCTCTCCTTTATCTAGTCTCTCGCTCCTTCGTTAATTTCTAGCCACTCTGTCACACCTCAATTTTCGTTACCAAAGTTGTTAGTCCATAATCGGTTTTGCAGCATGTTCGCTCGACTCTCGATCCCTTTATCAATATAACCAAATTACTTCTTCTGCAATAGTTTGTATATTACAATATTATTATGTTTGATTGTTAATTATATAGCCAATGGGTGTATATTGAGCTTATCTTCATGTTCTTAGGAGTTATTTAGTTATTGCAATTAGACTCATTTTGTTTGTTTAATGTTTATACCTGCTGTTACCATTACCATACAATCGATTTCAACAAAGATTCTGTCTATGATTATCCAGGCCATGTGGGTGAAATTATGGTTGTGTTATTCATACCATGGTTGTACTACAATCGGACTCGGTACTTTGCCTATGCCCTAAAGCATTTCGAAGGTTTATTTTTCTTCAATTTATATCAGTTTAGGGTTTCAATTTTGGGGGAGGGGGTTTGCTTATATAGTTTTGTGCTTGTGTTGCAGATCATTTTTTGAGCTTTTTAAGGTTCATCGATAGTCGTTTCAAGTGTAACTTATGTGTGCTTAGCATCCAGTAAACTACATGTGGTGATGTTCAATGAATGGTAATACAGGTACTCATATACATATATTAATGTACCTAGAGTTCTGTTGGAAAGCTGTAGAGTTTTATGAGAATTAGATTAATTGACTTCTTGTTGGCAGTATTTAGGTCTTGTTTACTTTCCAGCTATAAAGGATTGTTTCAGTCATAATTATCAGCTTATAAGGATAGTTGACTCCTTGAATGATAAACCAAATGTAAGATATATATAGCTGTAACAGTAAGTACGATGACCTTCTAGCTCTTTGTTTTCACCTATATTAACTCTTAGGCAATTGAATAAAAAATAAAGTCTTGGCGTGAGTGGTAAAGTTAAATGTTGTAGAATGGGATTTAGTTTTCAGTCATTTAGTTTGTTGAATGAGATTAATAATTTATTCTTGTCAAACACCATTGAGATGTTGTTATCACTTGAAGTCTTGGTCTAAAAGCATGTGTATTTATTGTGGTTCATCTGAAGTGTTTACACACAGACCAAAACAAGGAAGGGCTTAGCTTAATTCAAACGTTTGAGCTAAGAGGCCAAAGGAAAGGACATGTATATGTTGCTACACATGGTGAATAATTGACAAGGATAATTGTAAGATAATATTTACATTTTAGTATTAATTATGGGTAAAGCATCTGTGTTGCAGACAACACATAAGATAATTGCAGCAGGGTTTAATTTGTAATTTTTTAGTGCAGATCAGGAAATTTTCCTTCTTCGTTTACTAGAGATCATACGCCTCTTCTTTTTCATGTTGATCTAACTCTTGTTGCACCCATATAAAGTGTTGTTGACAGCACATATCATATCCTCTTAATTATATCAGTAGTAGTTATTTGTGAAATTTGTAAATTTTTTACTTCGGTAATAATAAAGGAGCAGATCAAGAACTACAAGGATTTAGAAGATGGAAGTGCTTCTAGATCCTTTTTACTTTAGAATTTATGGCAGGAGCGTGACTAATAAGTTGGTAAAGATGGTGAATGGAGGCGTGACATTATTCATGTTTCCAGGGGAGCTTACAGGTCACGATAGAAGCCTGAAAAAAGTTAGTTGGTGGAGATGCATAAGAGATTGAAGAGGATCATGAATAGAGGAAATAAGGCTGAACTAGAATCAATGCACAAAGAAATTGGCTACCAATGGTGCATCAGCATATGGAAAAAATACCCCTTGGAGTTGCGCGATTGCTTTTGATGTGGTAATAGGTATGAATCTGTTACTCATATTTACTTGAAACTACATGTGGCAGTTTCAACTAATCTATTAATTTTGTTTTCTTTTGAAGTTAGTCGTGTATTTTTTTTAGAACATGAAACATTAGAGTATATTACATGGTTACATGGTGATACAAAATAATCCTCTCGCAACGCACCATCCCCATAGATGACCCAAAAGTCCTTGTAAGCTAAAATAGAGAGCTACTCCAATTACGAAAATATGAATCTAATATCCAGTCAAACTAATAACTAAATTTATGTGACGAGGAGCAGCTAAATAGTTTTTTTCCATGTAATGTAGTAATTTAGCTTGACAAAAACATGACTAGCTTATCCCCACTTACCTGTACACACAACTAAAGTATTAATAGCAGGTTACCCAACCAAAACCCGACCAGTTAGACACGAACTTGATTTGATAAGATAGCCACCACGTTCCTTTCTTTACGGCTGAACCGATTTGACCAGGATATAACCTGCCCATCATCTCTAACTTTTACCAGCCAAAAACATGTCAAGTATGACATCGGACAAGCATGTATATTTCTTTATTTTAGTATTATATGATTTATCTTTCTGCATTTGTTAAAAATAATAGAACCACATATTTCCTAATAGCTACTCTTCACCATAATATGGTTCAACAATCAATCTTCTTGATCTCTTTGTTGAAATTTCACCTATTGTGTTGCTATAACTTATAAGGTCTAGTGATTCGTTTTATAGTGTAGATTTATAAGAGTTAATGTTGTAGTAATTGTATAATTTTCAGGTGCAGCAAGCAAGGTTGTTTTGACATACTTAAATCTTTGAGTCGATATTTACAAAGAAGACATGTCAAAGATTCCTAGGATCTCAAAGAGATAAATTTTGCTACGTGGTTACGCAAAGAGGTAAGTAATCTTCCCAAAATATACATCATAAGAAAATTAGTAAGATTTGGACAACACCCAAATCGTAATTAGAACATACCAAACCAATACAAACATTCCCAAACACCCCTGAATACAACATAGGAGATGTTTAAAGTGACAAGCCTTTCCTTACTTGCCTTGTTACCCCAATACTTCATTTAGTGAATATGTACTACCACTTTTCCATTTACTTTCCTGCAATCTTCCTGAGAGATTTGACCTCCCACACTTGTTCTGCATTAATGACCCAATACTTGTTCTGCATGAATGACCCATTTCACCCAAAATGACTCTTTCCTAAATGCCATTTCATCCACAATGACTCTTTCCTAAATGCCACATTCCACAATTGCTTATTTACAATTGTTTGTTTGTTGTTCCTTCTATTTGAAGCTAATATATACTTGTAATGAAATTCAGGTTGAGCGAGAGTTGCAAATCGACAAAGAAATTGTATCAAAAACAGTTAGATGGATTTCATATGGACCACGCACCAGCTTAGTGAAATACGATGCTTATAGCATAAATGGGTATACATTTCGTACGAAATGTCATGAAGGAAAAGTCTACCAGAATAGTGGGGTTAGTGTTGAGGCATTAGATATGCACATATCTAAAGAAGTTGCAACCACAAAGCAAGCATTTTATTATGGGGTTTTGCAAGAGATATGGGAATTAGATTACCGTTACAGGCAAATTCCTCTTTTCAAATGTGATTGGGTTAATCACAGAGGTGGTGTGAAACGAGATACTATTCTTGGGTATACATTGGTTGACCTAAATAATTTAGGACACAAGGTTGATCCGTTCATATTAGCCTCACAAGCACGATAAGTGTTTTATGTGCAAGACCAGGTAGATAAAAATTGTCTATTGTGTTTAAGACACCTCCCAAGAATTACAAAGATAAGTATGACGAAGTCGATGAGGAATTTAGTACCGTCATTCACCAGCACAATGATAACATATTGCCACGTGTGGATCGACGTGACTTGGGTCATGAATCAAGAACTGACTACTATCGAACAGACTGTGGAGGTCTTGTTATACGAAAATCCAAGTGAACTATGTTATGTAATAAGAGCTTGGGAATTGTACAATGTTTTTAGCTGTTTGTGTTATGTTAGGGATGTATCCTAACTTAGCTTGTTTCAGTTTTGTTTGGTTGTTGTTTCATGTAACATTGCCTTTATGGCTCACTTTGTTAATAAATTTACCTTAATGATAACAAAAAATGATTGACATGTTATTTATGCGTATTTTGTGTTACTATTGTTCATCCAATTGCCACATGAATTTTATGTTCGTGTGGCCTTTTGTAATATTTAGTCACATACAATTAAGCATAACATGACCAAAAATGTGAATAAGTGTGACCATATGATGTTTAAAGTGAAGGAATGTGTATTTTGTATTGCTATTGATCATCCAATGGCCACATGAATTTTGTTTTTGTGTGGCCTTTGGTAGCTTTTAGTCACACAAAGCATGCTTTTGGGGTGTATTTAGTCACATACAATTAAGCATAAAGTGACCAAAAGTGTGAATAAGTGTGACCATACGATGTTTAAAGTGAAGAAATGTGTATCTTGTGTAACTATTGATCATCCAATGGCCACATGAATTTTGTTTTTGTGTGGAATTTGGTAGCATTTAGTCACACAAAGCATGTTTTTGGGGGTGTATTTAGTCACATACAATTAAGAATAAAGTGACCACAAGTGTGGATATGTGTGACCATATGATGTTTAAAGTGAAGGAATTTGTATTTTATGTGACTATTGATCATCCAATGGCCACATGAATTTCATTTTTGCGTGGCCTTTGGTAACATTTAGTCACATAAAGCATGTTTTTGGGGTGTATTTAGTCACATACAATTAAGCATAAAGTGACCAAAAGTGTGAATAAGTGTGACCATACGATGTTTAAAGTGAAGAAATGTGTATCTTGTGTAACTATTGATCATCCAATGGCCACATGAATTTTGTTTTTGTGTGGAATTTGGTAGCATTTAGTCACACAAAGCATGTTTTTGGGGGTGTATTTGTCACTTGCAATTAAGAATAAAGTGACCACAAGTGTGGATATGTGTGACCATATGATGTTTAAAGTGAAGGAATTTGTATTTTATGTGACTATTGATCATCCAATGGCCACATGAATTTCATTTTTGCGTGGCCTTTGGTAACATTTAGTCACATAAAGCATGTTTTTGGGGTGTATTTAGTCACATACAATTAAGCATAAAGTGACCAAAAGTGTGAATAAGTGTGACCATATGATGTTTAAAGTGAAGGAATGTGTATCTTGTGTGACTACTGATCATCCAATGGCCACATGTTTTTGGTTTGTTTGTGGCCATTGGTAACATTTAGTCACACAAAGCATGTTTTTGGAGGTGTATATAGTCACATATAATTAAGCATAAAGTGACCAAAGGTGTGAATAAATGTGACCATATGATGTTTAAAGTGAAGGAATGTGTATTTTGTGTGACTATTGATCATCCAATGGCGACATGAAATTTGTTTTTGTGTGGCCTTTGGTAACATTTAGTCACACGAAGAATGCTTTTTTGGGTGTATTTTTACTCACATACAACTAAGCATAAAGTGACCAAAAGTGTGAATAAGTGTGACCATATGATGTTTAAAGTGAAGGAATGTGTATTTTGTGTGGCTATTGATCATCCAATGGCCATATGAATTTTGTTTTTGTGTGGCCTTTGGTAACATTTAGTCACACAAAGCATGCTTTTGGGGTGTATTTAGTCACATACAATCAAGCATAAAGTGGCTAAAAATGTGAATAAGTGTGATCATATGGTGTTTAAAGTGAAGGAATATGTATTTTGTGTGACTATTGATCATCCAATGGCCACATAAATTTTGTTTTTGTGTGGCTTTTATGTTTGTTTTGGGTTATTAGTCACATACAATTAAGAATAAAGTGACCAAAACGGTTAATAAGTGTGACCATATGATGTTTAAAGTGAATAAATATTTCTTTTGTGTGACTATTGTTCATCCAATATCCACATGAATTTATATGTTTATATTGAAGAAATGTGCATTAAGTTACGTGACCATATGTACTTGATTTTGGCTACACTTAAATAATGTGTGACAAAACGTTTAGTGTGACCATATATGACATTTGGTCATAGTATTTGAAGTAAATGTGACTATGTACATTAGCTTTTGCCAAGCTAACACAAACTAAACTTTAAACACACATATTAACTTACGTGACTATATGTAATGGATTTTTGCTACACTTAACCAATGTGTGACAAAACGTTTAGTGTGACCATATATGGCATTTGGTTACAGTGTTCAAGTGTGTGACATATATTTGTCACTCTTTATATGTTTATCGTGACGAATGCTTCAATCTTACTTTTCACTAGTCACGTATTCTAATTTGATATGTGGCTAAATAATTAGCAAAACATATCAATCACCCTTAAATAATGTGTGACAAAACTTGACTGTATGATTTAGTCACACAAAAAACTACGTCATGTGACTAATAGAGTCCTAATGGTCACACACAAAATTCAGATGTGGCTAAATGATCCGAAACGCAACTACCAGATACCTTTGGCCACAAAATGATCGATTGTGTGGCAATAGAGTCCTAATGGTCACACATTCAAAATGTTCATGTGTGGCTAATTAATAAATGTTGTCAATTCTCGTGCCTTCAGCCACACAAATATGTCAATGTGTGGTCGTTCCATTTCGCCCATGTGTGACCAAATCCCAGTTTTGTACTAGTGGAACATTTGGCAGAACTATAATGTTCACTAAAGTAAGCTTTGTGGGTTTCCAATAATAGAAGCATTAAATGAAAGATGTACTTTTTGTGTACCTATTCTATGAAATGCTTGACACGTATTACCTAACCCCACTAAGTGACATCCTCGTACCTAGTATAAAAGGAATGTTGGTTGAAGAGTAAATACACAACTTCACTTATTTATTGTAATAGTTATTGAAATGCATTTACTCTCTTTGGACTTACAACAAGTCTCTGATCCAATTAGCGAGACTTATAAGTTCACATGCAAATTTTGTATTAAATATTTACTTGGTCTGAGAGCAATATACATTGTCATTCAATAAGTGTTTTTCGCAATAGTACTTTGTAATTCGTTGATTCTTATCAATAAAGAGTTATACCTTGAAAAGTCAAATCATGTGTTGTTATTCAAATTGTTTTATACTTTATTTCTAATACTGATATTGATTTGGGAACACCAATTGGTATCAGAGCAAGTTTGATTTTAAAACCCTTTTCACAAGTGCTCAAATACTAAAAACTTGTCTAAAACTTTTAAAATCAAGATCCACTCATGTCAAGAAACAATGATAATGTTGAAAACACTGGTTATAATGATGGTCCACCAGCTCTACCCAATGGTGGTGGTGGTGGTGCTTTCATAACATTTAATATTCCAAGTAATGACCTTCCACAACTCCTAGACTCTAGGGAAGGAACTCATGTTACTGTGGTCCCTATTCTAGAAGTGGACGATTTTCTGGACAAGAAAGATAGGTTTTTGGTCTATCTCAATGGACTGGAACCTTTTCTTCTAGATATCATGGAAAGTGGCCTATTCATACCGAATCACTCTCATCTATACTTGGATTGTTTATAGCTAAGCCACAAAAACAATGGTATTTTGAAGAAAGAAGGCTGGCTAATCAAGATAGTAGGCTAAAAAAATATTATTATTTCTACTCTTCCAAAAGATACCATGAAATCTGTGATCAACTGTAAGACTACCAAAGAATTGTGGAATGATCATATCTTAGGTCATAAAGTACCCTATGAAACCAGAGATACTAACATTGCATCCCTAAGGCTACAATTTAATGTCTTTAAAGTACTTGATGGTGAAAAGGTTGCACAAACCCACACTAGGCTGAAATCTTATTGAATGACCTTTCAAACAAGGTTGTTGAAATTCCTAAAACTAAGGTTAAGGCCACCTTTGTCAACAGCTTTCCCAGAAAGTGGTTGAGTCTAAATCAGACTCACATGGCCAACAACTCTATCAAAAATGATAGTCTTGCACACTTTTTTGCAAGTATAACTATGAAGAGGAGTTAATTTACCAAATATATGAACCTGAAACCAAGAAAGTTCATATATAGTCCTCTGTGACGACTGTTTTGTTTTCTAACTCTCATGTCCGGGTCCCTTATAATGACTCTGATGTAGATGAAGATACAAGAAGCAACCAAGATTTCCTCTCTAATCTCACTACTGAGTTTCAGGACAAAGTCCTTCTGGCAAATCATAGGTGGTTATACAAAAGATCACGGAGACTGGGTACAACTAGGGCAATAATAGACAAATCTAAGGCGACTTGTTTCAGATGTGGAAGGACTGGACACTATCAGAAAGATTTTCCTAACAACAAAATGTCCTCTCCTTCCTATTCCTGAAAACCTAATTATCAATCAAGCTCATCATATAAACCCAATCATCACTCAAAGGGTACTGAAACACTTGAAAGGATTGTAGAGGCCTATACAAAGGAAAGAAAGTTGAATTAGCTCTTCTTACTCAGAAACCCTCATCCTCAAACAACAAAGGTATATAAAAGAGATATAAAGGGTTATAGGTTGAGACATCTGATTGAAATATTGTAAACTGCCATCAGATCACGATTCAAGTGTGCGAATAAAGGCTTACATGGCTCTAGATGAAGATGAGCCATCTGTTGGGAAGAATGATGCCAGGTCAGGTCATTAGGTAGAGATCGTCATAACAAGGTACACATACTTTTGGAAATTGAGATAATGCTGATAGAAAACATGTTCTTGATTATATCCTTGTTGACCTCCAGTTTGTGGAAGAAAAAATATGAATGTTTAACAAATTCACTTCTCTGCAAAAGGAACTCACTAGTGAGTGCCGAAATGAACTCCTTGACCTAAAAAGGTTAAAAATCACTATATGACACACTTCAACTGGAAAGTAACAAACTTATGTTGGCAAATCAAGAGCTCAAATATAAACTCTCTGAACTAGAGAGTCTCACTCACAACTAGTCAAATAGTTCAACCCAACTAGAGAAAGTGTATAAGTGAGCAAATTCCTTGCAAGAAAGGTCTGGTTAGCATCTCTTTGAGATACGACAACAAAACTTCCAAAGAAGTGAAGTTTGTCACATCCTTTGAAGAGGATAAAAATGCAATGGGCACTTCCACTGATTGGGTAGAGGGTAGAAGTCTCCTCGATAAAATGCCTAGCTGTAACGTATGAAGAATCCTAAGTCCAGCCCTGAGACCTCTCACTCTGAAATTGCAAGAGATGAACTCTTTGACTGTGAATCAGGGAATGCTGACCTTTACCTGACCTACCTATATTCAAATGGGCTAATCCTACAAGTACCTTTGAAGTTTTTGACAAAGCAAAGATCTTTGTCCAATCCTCATTAGCCTCTGACAAGGCTGTCAAGGTACATGAGAAGAGTATATTCATGACTTGATTTTGTTTGATAAATTGTTAGTTGGATAATTGATGTGCTTATTACTCGATCATTTATTTTATAAATTTACTTGTAATGGTTTACTATAAAGTATGAATATTGAATTGACCATATGAGATATTTAATACTTCTAAAACACTTACATGACCATTGCAAGCTGTAACTAGAGATGGACCAAATCCTAGTTAGATCGAGAAGAGTAGAGTTATAAGTTGAAGATTTAACCAATTGGCGAATCTCTTTAGGTGAAGACTATGGCCATTAGGTTCACAAAGTAAATCACATTAGTTAGCTGATGAGCTTGATGCGTGACTGAGATAGTTAGCATCACAATCATCGAGTTAACTTACCGATATTCATAAGTATATATATTCGTGAACATCTAGCCTAGATTGCATTCAAATCACTAGATAAACAATAATTAAAAATTGCACTAATTAAGTCATGGTAATTACATAAGACAAAATAATAACTAGGTAGAACTTCATTTTAGCTTTGTTGTTTTATTGTTTTTTAGTTTTGATATTTCCACGAAGTTCGATCGGAACTCAAACACCCCCTTGTAACATTGCTATATTTCTTTTAAATAAAATACTAGATTTCACACATCACTATTATCCAACGCAAATTTTTTACGAGGCCTAAAAAAATATGATTTTGAAGAAACGAGTCATGGATTTAATATCCCCATCAATCGCCCTTGCAAGAACAACTAAGCGTTGCTAAGGTTGGTCTTTAAGAAAGGGTCACTCGACTCCAATAAGTGTAAGGAGATGAGCTTTTTTGCGCATGTTTAAACCTTTTGAAGAACGACCCAAGAAAAGCATTTATTGTCTTCCTTTTTAAAATTTCAGTAAAGATATACGGAAACTATTATCTTTTATAAATTACATTTATACGCTTGGTTTAAAACAAGTTCTACATATATAAGCATAGGGTTAGGATCTTATAAAATTCAAGGTTTCCACTTTTTAACAAGTCTACTAGTATGAAGGACGCAACCCCGATTAACAAACACTAGAAAAGGTTTTTCCAAATATATACGTAAATTTTTCACTAGGAGATAAATGATTATATAAGTCGCTGATATAACTTTTTTGGTGATAATAAAAAGTGCATAAAGGTTATTGCTAATCGATCTACATGTTTATCAATTGATTTTTTATAAAACCAACTGAATAAATTTGGTTTTGAAAGAAAAATTGAAAGGCTTTTCATTTCGTATGAAATAATTGATGAATAACAAAACAATTGTAAACACAAAAGTTTACCTTTTTCATAAAAAAATTTTATCTCTTTTGCTTTTTTTATCAGATTTTGTTTTCAGAGAGAGGTGTGTAATCACATGCCATTTTGCGTGTCGTTTTGCCAAATCAGCGCCACGTCAGCTTTCCAAATTTCACATTTACACATCAAAAATACCCTTCCCTTGTTTCACATGTCGTTGCCTGCCGTTTCATACTTTTTGGGTCCCACATCATTTCTTTTTTCAAATTTTCACACAAACTAAATGTTCATTTATAAATTAAAAATAGACAAAAATACACCGTTGGTCCCTTAACTTTCTACGAAACATCGCCATGGACCCTAAGTTTGCAAAATCGTCGCCATACGTCTAAAACTATGGATTTTGAGGCCGAATGTGTCCCTGGACCCATATTGGCTTGGTCAACGCTCAGTTTTGGTTATTTTTCCAAGGGCAATATAGTCCAACCACATTTATAACTAGCGTATGGTTAATGTCTAACACAACATTCTATTAAATTCTATAAAATGCTAAACTATCAACAACGCAGCACACATACATTCAATCAAAATAACTAAGAATGGCACAAAACGATAAGGGGAAGGCTTTGTACAGTGGGTTGAGGAAAGAGAGTCGCTCCAAGGAAGACCGTTTGGGCGTTAAGAAGGAGAAGGAAGAGGCTGCCAACAATGTGTTACCAAAGTTTGATGATTTGGATACAAGGATTATAAAACTTGAAGCTCTGTTTAAATATCTAAAGGAAAGGAAGGAAATGAGGAAAAATGGTGATAAGGAAAGTTGTGGGTCTAGCTAAGTGTATGTTTAGATGGTAGTGAAGTTTGTAATGGTTGTCAACATGAGATCAATCAATAAAAATTTTGGTTTTGAATAAATGATAGTGTTTGGCAATCAATATTTTGCTTGTTGTTAATTATTTAGTTTGATTTTTACAAGTCAATTTGGCAGTTTGATTATTAGATGTCTAAGTAATTAAACGATTTGCTTTTTTAACTATAGTGGGTGTTTGGATTAGCATCTGCATATTGGAGTTACATGTTTAAATATGTAAAGCATTTGCATTTTGAACACATGTAACCTTTTACAAATGTTAAGTGGCCATTGTGTTTGGTTTTGCTGATACAAAGGTGTGATCGATTGTGGTGAGTATACCATCACATTTTGCGTTTGGTTAGTTTGACTTTTTAAAGGTCAACGACTATCTAATATGTACAGCCATAAAATATAACGTATAAGACAACATGAAAATGACTTAAAACATTGACTTTTTAGCATTTAACATTTGGTTAGTTAGACTTATAGTAGTCAACTAGGCAAGCAATGTCTGATACAACATGAAAATTAGTTAAAACATTGTTTTATACAAGGTGCTACTGATAAATAACAAAAAATGGAAAAGACGATGCGGCCTCCACTGCACAACCTTCACCTGATGAACCTTCTAACGATGTACCTACTGGAACTGGATGATCAACATACAAAAACATTCATCCTGTCACTGATGGTCAAACTGCAAATGTGTCTGTAAAAACATTCCAAACACAAATTATTTAAGTTATATAAGGTATAATTGGTGTAACATAATATAAAACACAAGCCATGCAATTTAAAATTGAAACCTTACTTAGGATGGCTTGTTGGCAAAAAGGGCCAGTACGTAATTGGTAATCTTTTCACTGCTTTTAAAACGTTTTTTAGCACCACTAGGCACAACATCACAAGCACCAGCACCATCAACAATTTTTTCACCATCAAAAACAGGAAATTCAACCATTATAGCCTTCCCGTTCCCATCAAAACCTCGCTTATAAGTTTTTACAACTTCCTCTCCTTTTTCCTCTTGCAAAACGTCCTTTTCCAGAATCATCTTACCCTTTCCCTTATTTTTGATGCTTTTGTCATGGATAACATCTTGTTCCGGTTGGATAACAACACCACCCTGCAATTTGTTCTTATCTATACCCTTCCATTTACGGCGATTCCTAAAAGGTCTCCCACTTGACATTCTAAAGTTAGCATCTTCCTACAACCCACAACCTCAAACCCAATGTTTTCCAAGTAAAATACTGCTAACATCTGGGGCCTATGTATAACAAAGATATCAACTGACTCATGTGTTTCCGCAAACTCATATAGCTTAAGGACATCCTGGTCCTTGTAAATCAATTGCAAAACATTTTCTAGCGATTTATTTGGATCACAGAAAAACACCGCCCATTTTGGTTCCTTAATCTCTGATAATAGATTATCTAGGGTTGAACTAAAGATAACCCTATCATAGCTAAAAGCACTAATGTAGCAACCCGTAAATTTTTATAAGGAAAAATGACTATTTTGCCCTTTTACTTTGACTTTTGACTATTTGACTTTTACCGTTATGTAAAAGCAATTACTGTAACCGGTAGTTAACCGGTAAATTTTTCCAAGTTAAATAATTCACTCTACTTTGAATTATTAAGCTCTGAACATTTTCGTTCACTTCTGTCTAATTAACGAGACGATATCTCGCAAAACGTAAAAATCGCACACAATGCATACCGACACAACAATAAACTCAACAAGCAAATTGATTTCATTATTATTTATTTTATGTCATATAATATTACTTTTAATATTTAAATTACTTTTATAAGTAATCACGAAAGTTTAATCGTGTGAAATTTCCTCGCGACCAACACAAGACTAGGATAAGTCTGTGTTCAAAATACTTAAAATTCACCAATAGTCATAATTTTATGAACTATTGTCATCTTGTCATTCTTACGTAAACATTTTGCTCTTTACATATTACACGTACTCAAACCTACGTTATTAGATTTTAACAAAGTTTACACATGCCGTTAAACTTATCACTCATCTAATATACTTAGTTGGAGTATATTGATAAGTTAGACATTTTTGTAAGTTGTACATTCTTATGTTACCCGATTTTAAATTTTGAGGTTTAAGGGTTTAACATTAGTAATTACCGGGACCAAACTATACCCTATTGGATCAATACTTCACAATGAAGTAATCTTCTAAATTAGTAAGCAAGCTCCACACCACCTCATGCTTGAGGTGGCATGCTATACGAGTAGTCACAAGACCACTTGGTATTGTTAGAATTCTCCTACTTAAAACCACGACACCTATTTTTACACCTCCATATAAAAATCTCTTACACATCTTCATAGTGAAGAAAACTTATAGATAGTAAAGAGATATCTCTCTTGGTTCTCCTTCCCCAAACGTACCCATAAAAAATATACCATCATCATCACTAAGTTAAATCAAGCTATAAGTTATATTAAGAAGATAAAGGCCATGATATATTCTACCTAGTACAAGAGTTACTTTGGTGATTCCAAGCTTACAACAAGAGTCATACAAGACCAAAGCCTGAAGTAGAAGTCCAAGCACAAGGTTTACAGGCTGAAGTGAGGTGATTCTAGGAGTACCTAGCTCAAGGTTACAAGGGTTTGCAAAGGAAATAAGAAGGTTGAAGACTAGAAGATTAGACTAGACTTGTCCTTATTACTTTGGTGTTTCATCCAAAGTCTTTGTAAGATTGTACTTAGTTTCTATCGTTTCCTTCATTTTGGTGTAATTTATACCTTGTACAAGTTTCATATGTGATAATACTTGATTGATGTTGTACATAACTTAAAAGATGGATAAAACTTGTTAGAAACTCTTTTTGGTATAACTAGTTTGAAACAAGTAATTGGTATTAAGTTTTAGTATGAAATCATGAACCTTGGACTTAGGAAAACTTAAGAAACATGTAGAGGATGTTGAAACATGATTTTGAGCTTTTGAATCATGTTAAATGAGCTTGTGGTTAAGAAGTTATGCTCAAGTAAAGATTAATAGAAGAAATTTGGTGCTGAAACAACTAGTCTTCAGATCTGATTCATAAATCACGATTTCGACCCTTTTCTGGTCCGAACCACTGAAAGTGTAAAACACGAAAGTTGCTCAGAATGATGTTTTATACAAAAATTCACGAGCACGTAAGCTGAAAGTGACAAACGAAGGCTTTAGACTATAAAAAACAACTGGACCTGTTTAGACTATATAACAGTCATGGCTAAAGAGCTTTGGTGGTGTTTTGATCTCTTGAGGCCGAGACACAGCCAAGGCTATGCCAAGGAAGTTGTCTCAAGGTCTTCTAATCGGGTCATAGCGGTGGCTATGGTCTTGGTTTTTGTCTCAAGGTTGTGTGTCTAGCTGCACGGCTAGCTTGGGTTTGATGACCCGAAACTTGTCATTGAGACTTGTTCAATTAATTGACTCATTTTCTTGACTTCGACAAAGTTATGAAACTCCGTTAGCAATTTCATCCAACACACTTGACCATTGAATTGGTAGTAATCACACTCGATAAATGTGACACTAAATCTTTTCACGACACATAACTATTACCAATAGTCTTTGACGAAACATGACAAATGTTTTTATACAACATTTGTTTCGTCAAATACTTGACTTATAAATGATAACTACTACAATAGTAGGGAGTTTCATTATCATAAGAGGCCTCTTCGGGGTGTCGTATTGACGAGTTGTGGATTTATGAATTAAAGTGTCCTGGCTCCTCATACGTTCACTACATAACGTCTAGATTCTGATAGCCCGAACGGTAATACAATGTTATTTATAAAAGGTTAATAGCCAAACCACACTTAAAAGATACTTCACTCCTTTACACAACATAAGAAATATGAACAACATCTTAATCAAGTCAATGACTTTACATATACTTGTACACTTATATTGTACACTATACTAAGACACGATCACTATACTCTCGTAGGTCATTGTTAAAGATCGTTGTCTCGCTATACACTATCTGTTGTTATAAACTACTACTGATTACTACGGTGAGTTCATAGCCCCTAATTTTGTTTTATAAACTCTTTGGGGGAGATACATGCTACTGTTTTTACTATGGGCAATTACTTGTAAACTAAATGTTTGCTCTGATTGTATTATTGCATGCATGTCTAAGTTGTTTATGCCAAAAGTCCCCATATCATGGACCACTAATCACTTGTTGTTGCGAGTGAGCGTAAATATTGTGGATAGGCCTATCGGGATTGACGAATCCTGTTTGTGTTAATCATACAACGGATATCACAAACGCACTATATTTGAATTTATAGGTATTTGGCATAGTACCTACACGGGGCAAATTGTTTAATGTATATATCGTACGGTGATATATATATATATATATATATATATATATATATATATATATATACATTCAGTCGTGCGTGCCATGAGCTTAGAGCAATAGTAACTATCAGGATGATGATTGCGCACATTCCAATTATACTATGAACTTAATTGTCCACTACTGTTTTACAAACCTATGAATTCACTCAACCTTTGTGTTGACTTTTTAGCATGTTTATCTCAGGTATGAAAGGAATTAGCTGGCATGTGAAGGCGCACGGAATACATTTTGAAGACGATGCATATATTATCATTCGAAAAACTTTACAACTTTCATGTTGTACATTTTGTAAACTTGTGGGACCACTTTGTAAACTCTGATATTTTAATCGAATGATAATTTATTTCAAAACGTCTCATTTAGAGTCGTTTTCTATAACTTGTACTGTGAACTATGAAGTAATACCTCAGTGACACAATCTTCCGCTGCGACAATTTTGGGGGTGTTACAACTAACATTAATAATGGATCCTCCTTCATACCTGCGTGGGGTATATTAAAATCTCCCATTTGTGTGAATCCGAAACAACACTTCTCCTTCTTCTTCTGGTTCTGTACACTTAAATGTTGTCACAAATGTGTTCTTTTCCATTTTCCTATAACTTGCATCAACGGTGTTTCTCACAATGTGGAATGACTGATTTTTCTATGTATTGGGTATTATGAAACTTTTCAGGGTTATGTTGGTCGGGTCATTGGGTCGGGTTTATTGGGGCGTAACCCTAACGAAAAACTTAAGCGTATTGGAGAAGTTTTGTATAATTTCGCAGTTGGTCCCCAAGCTTGCCTTTTGTATACTTAAATTTCCCGCCATTTAATAACTTTACTCTTTATGCTCGACTAATGTCACATTTTGTCCCGGAATTTGTAACGTCATCGGTTCAGTTGATATTTAAGGGACCATACCCCAAATGTTTTGCAATCCAATCACACAATTTACTTACTTCGAAAACCAAAAACAAAACAAAAAAGTCAGATTGCCCACTCCTTGGTGAACTAGCATCCACCGCCGACCCTCATG
The DNA here is from genome assembly GCA_014162995.1 of Artemisia annua. Classification (NCBI taxonomy): domain Eukaryota; kingdom Viridiplantae; phylum Streptophyta; class Magnoliopsida; order Asterales; family Asteraceae; genus Artemisia; species Artemisia annua. Next base: position 92,182 of record LBNU01002322.1, read on the forward strand.
ATCTGTTTGATAGCATTGCTCTGTACTATCAAAGCGAGAACGACAAAGATATACAGCTTGCAAAAGGACTCCTTAACTGTTACGTGGATTTGGTTCGTGTCACCAAGGCAACCTAAGAATTTATGTCTGAAGTTGAAGGATGGCGTACTTCCCTTATGTCGTGGAGGCCTTTACAAGATTTGAAAAAGATTCAAAAGAAAATTGTGATCAAGGCTATGGAGATTAACAAGCTGATTACTGAAACCCATTCTCGGGTGTGGGACAAGAACAACATCATTGATTTTCTTAAGAAAACCTGATTTTGTTGTTAACTAGTAATGGTAGCACATTAAGTGTGTAATGAATGTTGACTTTTGGGGCGTTATGCAATATGTATTTTGCTTAATCATGGATCTCATCTATGTTATGTACTAAATGATGATCTCTTTACAATTATCCGGTTATGTTTTTGTGTTTTTGTTGCTTTTTTTGCTTAATGACAATGATGTTAGTTGTTTGGTCCTTCGTGAAACAGTGAATATGTTGTAATTCATATGTTATAACAATGCAGTTTGGCTAATATTTGTTTTTCTTTTGGTTTATGTTGACTTTATAAGTCAAACTCGGTTATTCCAAACACTCCACTATAATGCATATGTATTTCGAAACTGAAAATTGTAAACACCAAAACCAAAATCTACGTCAATGTTGCAAAAATCGTGAATCGGTACTGAGGCGGTCCAGGGCCGAGTAGCGTTTTTTTACCGATTAATCGGCTGATTACCTTGTAATCGCCGATTAATCGGCCGATTTCCTTGTAAATCTCTCCAAGTTCCAGGGCCTTGTAGCTTGTAATCACCGATTAATCGGCCGAGTTGGCCGATTTTTGCAACACTGATCTACGTACATGAGCAAGTAGTTATATCATATCCACCAAAATAAACATTATAATAACCATCGTTTTCGGTAGCCATCATCTTCCAAAATAATTGAACATCTACATTACATAAGCAACTAAAAACATGCGGTGAACTTTTTGATGGGAGACTTGGTATTCATGTGGGGGGACTTAGATCCTTAGGGTGAGGCACAAACCAATGTTTCCTCTTTCTGCTGGAGCATCCCTCAGCCGCAACAAGACCAAGTACAACATTTGGAACCCTTTCCCTTTGTTTGGTAACATTTTTAACCATTGATGTCGAAGTAGTATGCTTTGAAGTCAACAACCAAAATTCATCATCAGATGTGTCTGAAATAACGATAATATCAACCTCTTTCATCCCTTCGGATTCTTCTTTGGCAAATCGGCATAAATCTTCAAACATCTTATCCGACATTTCATCTTTTGTAACCAATAATCCCCATATTTGGCCTTCACATACTCTACCATCTTATCCGTCACTGCTGTAATAGTAAGGTCCTTTTCTGCCATTGTTAGACTATTTCTTTCGTTTTTTTTGTTTTTTTTTTCAATTTATTTTTTATTATTTTTTTATTTTTTATTTTATTTTTTTTGACAACTCTTGGTAGCTTAACAAGGGTTGTTTTGTGTGAGAAAGATGATCGGGTTTTAATTAAGTGTCAGCGGTTGGTTGTGGGTTTATTTGTTCCCACGCAAACATTAATAGCCGTATCAAAGAAGAGTTACAGTTGGTCCCTTAAGTTGAATGTTGTGTTAGACATTAACCATACGCTAGTTATAAATGTAGTTGGACTATGTTGCCCTTGGAAAAATAGCCAAAACTGAGCGTTGACCAAGCCAATATGGGTCAAGGGATGCATTCGGCCTCAAAATCCGTAGTTTTGGACGCATGGTGATGATTTTGCAAACTTAGGGTCCATGGCGATGTTTCGTGGAAAGTTTAGGGACCGACGGTGTATTTTTGTCTTAAAAATACAATATGACATAAGAAATACAATACAAAACTAAAAAAAGACATATAATACGGAAATTAAAATAAAATACAGGAATTAAAATACAATACGAAAATTAAAAACATTATTCGAGCTTTTATATTACTCCGTAATAGTTGATGAGATCTTGCTTCTCATTTACGATTTTCATAACTTCTTCCCTAACGGCCTTCAAGCAATATGGATACGCAAACCAGATTCCTCAGCCATTAGCAGAGTTTGTAAACCGAAGCTGTAAACTGGCTGGTCTTAAGGTAGCGAACGCAGCCTGGTTACCTCTTCACCACGGCTACGCAAATACGATTCATCTCAGCCAACAAAATGAATAAGGGTAAAAGGATATTTATAGGGGGGAAATAGTTGTTGGAGGAATAAATTCAAAAAACAAATTATATATGTACGAAATCACAGAAATTAAATTATCATTTATTTAAATTAAAATAGAAATTACAATAAGACATTTTAATAACAATATGAAAACTAAAACATAATCGTCCTAATGGTATTTTTCATTTAGCCAAACAAACTTAGCATTGATTTGTTCTTGTATTTTCCCACCTTTCTAATCAGAGCATTGTGCATCTCGTAATCTTTCGAATATTCTCCGTTTAAAAATGCCTCTATTTGAGCACGGTTTTCTTTTGGAATGTCATTACATTTCTCATACGCTTGCCGCATATCATCTTTAGCTTCGCACGCCTTGTCAAATTGCATAGCTAAGTCGACCAACGCTTGCTGTCGAACAATATTCTTCATAATTAGCTTTTGAACACACGCTATGATTTCATCGAAAGTATGTGAAAGTGAACAAGCCATTATTTTAGATAGTATATAATTAAGTTTTTTGTACGAAAATTTGTAAAATATGAGTGGTATTTATGTAGGTGGGGTGAAAAAAAGCAAAATCATGAAAACTATCTGTTTGAATTATAAAATGGTCAAAACATTTAAAAAATACAACACACTCATCAAATGGCGGCGCTGGGGTGGGTGGTGTGGTGGCGCGTGTTTGGCGGCGCCAAAACAAGCTACACACTATAATGGCGCGCTGCAAATGTGACGACACCCCTCCTTCCCTGTGAAAAAAATTCAAATATTTTGAAGAGCATGTGGTAGTATAAGCAATGTTTTGAAACCCGGGTTTGGGATCGACCCGGCCCAGTCACCGGGTCAGCGGGTCACCGGGTCAACCGGTTCGACCGCCGGGTCAACCCGGTTAGACATGGTTTTATGCACATTACCAAAAATCCATTTTCATAATAGCCTAATACTAATCCAAAATGAATGAACCTAAACATCAAAATGCAATAAATAGCACAAGCTTTCAGTGCCATTTAAAACAAAAAATAACCTTAAGGTTCAAGCACAGGGGTCCTAAACTCCTTAATCATGCTAAGCACTTTGGATATCAGAACCGAATTCAATCTAATAAGTGGAAACTAATCACAAATATGGGTGAATATACACCATAAGAAAGTCATATCAAACAAAAATAGCACCTTAATAATGGAAAAAAAATAAAAAGTCAAAAAAAAAAAAAAAAAAAATCCAAACCCGGACAGGTTTCAAAACCCGGGTTGACCCGGGTCACTCAAAACCCGGCGGGTCTAACCGGTTGACCCGGTTTTAGAAACCCGGGTTTTTTGACCGGGTACCGGTCCAACCGGTTGACCCGGCCGGGTCGACTCGGGTTTGAAAACATTGAGTATAAGTACTTGTCACATTCTCTTTAGTTAGTCCCTACTTTATAGATCTTTTAGTACTTTGTAATTAGAGAAATTGATCACTTTTTATTTGACCTTTCTTCATGTAACGTATATGATTCTTAAAAACGACATAAAAATATATGTGAGTTATATTATATTCAAAGTACACAAATTTTGTACCTTAGCTTACCTTTTATCTTTAAACTTTCAATTTGAATGGTCCTGAGGCAACACCGCAACAATGTGGACATTATTTGTTTGCCAACAGTTGACTCCAATAGTCTCAGCCTCACGACTTGCATACAAAATTGGTCTCTTGGCCTATAAAACCACAACTCAGTAACCACACTCCCAACCATCAAAAACCATGGCATCCTTTCCCACATGTTCCGCATCAGAGCTAACCCCTCTCCTCGGCGTCGCCGCCAACGCGACAGCCGCAGCCGACTACATATGCACACTCTTCACTGCCACGTCCGAAAAATTTACTGACACCACATATGCCATTGACAACACTTACTTATTGTTTTCAGCATATCTAGTGTTTGCCATGCAGCTTGGTTTTGCCATGCTATGTGCAGGCTCGGTTCGGGCCAAAAATACTATGAATATCATGCTTACAAATGTTCTAGATGCAGCTGCTGGAGGTCTTTCTTATTACATATTTGGCTTTGCTTTCGCCTTTGGAGTTCCATCCAATGCTTTCATTGGTAAACACTACTTTGGGCTAAAATCGGTTCCATCACAGACTTACGACTATAGTTTCTTTTTGTATCAATGGGCATTTGCTATAGCTGCTGCTGGTATTACTAGTGGCTCCATTGCTGAAAGGACTCAGTTTGTGGCTTACCTTATTTACTCTTCATTCTTGACAGGTCTCCTTATCTCCTTATCATATTATTCTTGTGATTGCTTTCTTACAAAACATGTGACCTTTTTTGCACCACTTGTACTAAAATATTTAAAAGAAAAATACTTGATAAGGGTTTTCTATTTACAAGAACCCTACTTGCTCATTGTTGTCAGTATATCTTTCTACAGTAGAGATCTAGAAACCCTTTATAAGCACGTATAATTGGTATTGGATGTACGGTTTAGAAAATTGGCAAATCTACAAACTTTAAAAAAAAGAGTTCTACTATTCCTACTCCTTACCTCATTTATCCAAATTTTAGCCATTTTATTGACATGCAAGACGGTTTTTTATTTTATTATTTTTTTTTATCTTGTACTTTGTGTTTTATTATTTTTGACTTGTCAAACTTTTTATTTTATGTTCGCATTTTTTAGCAGTTTACCCACATTATTAACATGACAAGAAAATTTTCTATGATTTTCTGCTCTTTATTTTTTGATGTTTTACTATTTTTGACTTGTCAAACTTTTTGTACTTTTTAAGGATGTAGGAATAACCGGTCCCTTTAAAAAATGCATGTGTGAAAGTTTAATGATTTATTGACATTTTGGTCACACTAATAAGTGTGAAAACTTTTTAAAAAACAAAAAATTTTCCTTCACATATTAATTTAGCAAAATACAGTTCACACGTTTAAGTGTCAAGAAAAGTTTTGATTAGTTAGCGTGGACATACTTATTTATTTATTTATTTATTATCACAATTATATGTGCGAGAAATATTTTTTTTTTTAATAGTTATCACACTTATTAAATAAATTTTTTTACGCATAATTAAGTGTCAGTAATTAAACTTATAAAATTTTACTCACTTCTTGAAAGTCCGAAGAAAGAATTGTGCCTATGACACATTTCTTGTAATGAAAGTCGAATCAGCTCAAAGTATTATTTAATTAAGATAATAAAGTAAAACATACATAATGAAATAGTGTTATTAACTTATTATAACTACTAAAGTACTAGCAGTTGACAACGAAATAAGAAGTTTGCTTGAAACTGATTATCCATATTTTTTCATGGACATCCATTTTAAGAATTTGATATATCTATTTTTTAAACTATGTGATTGTGATATATATGGGCTATTAAAAAGACTTTGGTGGGGTTATTCATTGGTATGATTGGCTAGAAATAAGTATGCTATTTGATTCTTTATTCTTTTATTGTAGTCTTTGAACTAGTTATAATGCCCGCGCACGCGCGGGTTTTTTTTTAAAATTTTTTTGAAATAATTATTTAAAAATTATAATTGCATCTTATCTATATTTTTTGTATTTATCTTCTACTTGTGTTGCGGATAAATATAAAATATTATCTAATAAGAAAATAATATTTTTTTAAATATCTTATCTATATTTTTTGTATTTATCTTCTACTTGTGTTATGGATAAATATAAAATGTTACTTAATAAGAAAATATATTTTTTTTAAAAATAAAATTATTACTAAATAAAGTATGGTTCCATTTTTTTTAAATGAAAAATTACCAATAGGGGTTTTGTTTTATTATATAAAAGATAAGGTCATGTAAACATTTATGGACCCATTCGATGAATATTCCATGTCTAAGGTAAAGACAAACAGCTATTTAAAATTATGTACATATTAATTTGTCGCATTTTTTCTTTAGTTCAAAAATAAGAGGTTTCCATCTTAAATTTTTAGTTTACGTTTCTTATATTGTACACCTAATTTTATTTATTTTTGTTTCTTTATTAATACATGTCACATTTTTCCAACAAGATTAATTTAATTTCGCCTGCAATGTACAAGAAAATAAAACCTTAGATTTACAGAATATTTGAGCCCACTTGCTACAAATTGGTCCTCAAAATTAGTTTCACATTCTCCAAAAGTTAGCTAAAATCGATCAGCTGGAATATATTGCTAGGCCACATAGAAACAAAAAGTTATTCGAATTAGTTCAAACGTAAAAGTTCGAAAAAAGTTCGCGATATGCCTTTGACGCTTCAAAGATCGAAGAGTTAAAAGATATATCTCCCATATCAGGAGCGGCTAAAGCTCTCAGGCTGTTCGGTCATTTAGCGTTGTTGTTTCAAGCCCGTGGATTAGTTCTCATATCGATAATGTATGTGTCTTTAGGTTTGTTGTCAGTTTAGGTTTAGCCTTATGATCTTTTAGGTGTTACTTTGGTTCTGCATCGCGGGCTGCTTTTATTTATTTTGTTTTCATAAGGTTCCGGGTCTCATGTTCTCGGGTTTACAGGCCCCTTGTTTATCATGGTGTTTGTTCGTTCAAGCTTCTTGCTAGTTTTTAGTATAAAAAAAAAAAAAAAAAAAAAAAAAAAAAAAAAAAAAAAAAAAAAAAAAAAAAAAAAAAAAAAAAAAAAAAAAAAAAAAAAAAAAAAAAAAAAAGGTGCAGAGTTAGCAATTTCAATTCCAAGGGCTGATGTAGGTTGAGATCAGTTGTGGCGTTTGTGACGTAATGCAAGATATAGCTGCAATTGGTCTGGCCATTAATTTAATAGTTACGGAACCTTGCTCAGCCCAAAATGGACCTCAAATAATTACACCAATATCATTTTTGTTATTCTAGACTCGTTGTTTTTCAATATACAAAATACAGAAATGACAAGAACTTTTGGTTAGTTGAAAGATTTCAGAAAGCTGTAGGCGGGATGATACAAAAGATCATAAGTTAAATGGCTTGTGAAAATATATAGTGATAAAAAAAGAATCAGTTGTGGCATACACATTAGTGACGTATTCAACAATGTATCTCCAACTTTCCAAGTGCAATGATAATTACCATAGTAATAACAAGAAAGGAGCGAGAATAAAACAAAAAAGAGGCATGAACGATAGAGTATATAAATGATGATAACATGCTCTAGGATTTGCAATTGGGAAAAATAATCCAAACAATCAAACGGATTTTAAATGTATGTTACCAGTTGGTGATGGAGGGTGATTGCTGGGAGATACTTGCGGAGGTGCTTGAAAACGGAACCACCTGGCATAAGATAGCAAACAGTAATTAGGTTTTTGCCCGAGTGATTCATGTGGCATACGTATGCTAAAAACAGTTGACAAGTAAAGGAATCAAAAGATCGAGGAGGTTACTTACCATAAGCACCAATGGAAGAATATGGTAGATGTTTGAGACTTTCACTCGACTCGACATGATCCTCCTGACGAGGGCGCTTGCGGATGGATCCTCATTCCACACCACCACCTAACAAGGTGCAAATATAGGGTTTCAGACCCAAATAAGATTTTCAGTAGGTTAATTTACTACTGTAATAAACAATACATCACCTTGATCAATTGATTGTTAATCAATCAACCCTAAAAGGATAAAACTATCAATGGATAAATCTAATAATAAATTGTAAAAGTCAAAGTACGTAGTACGACGTACCCTGCTGCTCCATCCACCTAGCGTGCAATTGTTTTAGTTCTTCTTCTTGTCGGCGGATCAGTTTTTCGTGCATATATTGCGCATGTATAGCACCCTCCGCTGTGGTTGTCACAAATTTTTTTCAATTATTTTCTATAAACATTATCATTACCAGCCTATTACGACGAGCAGCTTCTTCTTCCGCCCTCGAATTGCATCCCATGATTATGTTTCTTTGTGTTGTTTGTAAGAAATTTCTTATTACGTATTAGGGTTTTCTTCGTATGAAATAGGCCGGACATCTTTTATATAATAAAAGAATTACATCATTTCGGAGTGTTTTTGCAAAACTCTTCTCATTGAAAAAAAAAAAATAGACTAATAACAGAACTCGATTTTGCCACGTAGGCGAAATCGAGCAATATGATTGGTCAATCTTAAATTCAAAATTAAATTGATTTTGGTCAAACTTAATAAATTTGGTGGAGAAATTTGGTTAGGAAAAAAATGCATAAAAATATAAGTGTCAAATTTATGAAAACAAAAACTTAAAAAAAGAGAGAGTAATTAATAAAACTTTAGTGGTTGAATTTTACATAAAACAGATGGAGCTAAGTGTAAAATTACAAGTTCCCATATTTTTTAATAACTTTAGAAAAAACACAAATAACCCCTTACACTTTATACCCCTTATACTTTATAATATGAACTTTGTTTAAAATGACATGAGTATTAGTGTTAATTTAAGACTTTCATCTATTTAAATTACAAAATTTTGTAAATATGCGAATTAGTTTTAATATTGTTAGTTGTAGACATTCATCCATTTGAATATATTTTTTTAAATAAGGACTCATGTTATTCTATTTAAAAGTTTAATTTATGCTTACACGGGTTTAAATATTAAATATGGTTAAATTGTTAGTAACGGGAATATCAATATCAAATGGTAAGCACGAGTTACTGTGATATGAAACTTAGCAGGTGTTTGCTGTCATTAATAACACTATGGGTATCAACTAACGGTCTAAAATATGGGTGTCTTTTACCTTGATGATCTAAGCCAATTGTAAAGAAAGTTGAACTAAAGTGAAAGGTCAGTAAGAATTCAAGCAATCCTAAAAGACTTGTGAATGTACTCTTTGTCATTTTTTTCATGCATTTATAATTTACGTATACAAGTAATTATAATTTCCTTATATAGTTGGGTATTAGAGAAAAATTATTTTTACACATTAGACATAAATGTAAGATTAAATTTGAGTTCTACCCATCACATCTTTTTTTGTTTCTCTTTATGTAATGAAGAAGCTATAGTGTAAGCATCTATGTTAATTTGGTAATTTTATGATCAAACATGAGAAGTAAATAGCACAAACTTATGAAAATGTAATTTTCTAAATAAAAAGGTACATTAGTAAACATAGTATGACGGTTATTCATAATCAAGGAAATAAATCAATTTTCAAAGCTATGTAAATATGCTACATATTTTAACGAAAATAGAAGTAAAAGAAAGACCACAATTACAAAACACATCGTAAATTGATAGCATAGGTTTGCAAAACTAAAAGCATATATCACTAACATGTCATGCAAGTCAAGTATTATCATGTGATTTTGCTTGAATAATAAAATATAATTTTTAATCCAAAAACATTCTCCTAAAATAATAGGTAGATTATAACATATATACATATGATTTTTTATTTTTAGTCCACCAAGTAAAACCAATTGAAACATGTTAAGTGATTCATTTATTAATCAATAATAATACATAATCAAAACAAAATTTTAAAAACCCTGTGCGTGCACATGTATTATAACTAGTAAAATATATATACACTACTCCCAGGAATTCCTAGTCCCTTATTCCTACACCAAATGGACCCTTTGCTTATTTCATATTCCGGATTTAGTCCTTCACTCCTTCTAGTTTTAAACAAAACACTCATTATGAACTAATTTGCAGCTAATAGTCTAACACACCTTCATGTAAATGATTATAAAAACAGGTATTGTGTATCCCATAGTATCACACTGGATATGGTCTACTGATGGTTGGGCGAGTACCACAAGATCGCCCACTAGTGGCAGCCTTTTGTTTGGGTCAGGAGCCATTGACTTTGCTGGATCAGGTGTGGTCCACATGGTTGGTGGAATTTCTGGCCTCTAGGGTGTCCTCATTGAAGGTCCAAGAATAGGACGATTTGATCACTCTGGGTACCTTTCTTTTATGGTTTGATTGGTACGGGTTTAATCCGGATTCTTTTTTCACAATCTCAATATCATATGGTACCATGGATACTTATTATGGTCAAAGAAGCGTCGTGGGAAGGACAGCTGTTACCACAACACTGGCAGGATGCACTGCAGGACTGACCATTTTGTTTAGCAAACAACTAGTAGTTGGTCACTGGAATGTGACTGATATTTGTAATGGCTTGTAGGAGGTCTAGCCGCCATTACCTCAGGGTGTGCAGTGGTTGAACCATGGGCTGCAATCATTTGTGGAGGGCGCGGGGCNAGTGGCAGCCTTTTGTTTGGGTCAGGAGCCATTGACTTTGCTGGATCAGGTGTGGTCCACATGGTTGGTGGAATTGCTGGCCTCTGGGGTGCCCTCATTGAAGGTCCAAGAATAGGACGATTTGATCACTCTGGGCGGTCTGTAGCCCTGCGAGGTCATAGCGGTTCACTTGTTGTTTTGGGTACCTTTCTTTTATGGTTTGGTTGGTACGGATTTAATCCGGGTTCTTTTCTCACAATCTCAAAATCATATGGTACCATGGATACTTATTATGGTCAATGGAGCGCCGTCGGAAGGACGGCTGTTACCACAACACTGGCAGGATGCACTGCAGGACTGACCACTTTGTTTAGCAAACGACTACTAGTTGGTCATTGGAATGTGACTGATGTTTGTAATGGCTTGCTAGGAGGTCTAGCCGCCATTACCTCAGGGTGTGCAGTGGTTGAACCATGGGCTGCAATCGTTTGTGGTTTTATAGCAGCTTGGGTTTTGATAGGTTTGAACAAGCTTGCAGAAAAGTTTAAGTACGACGACCCGTTAGAGGCTGCACAATTACATGGAGGGTGCGGGGCATGGGGCCTATTGTTCACAGGACTGTTTGCAAAGAAACAATACGTTCATGAGGTGTATGGTGATGGGAGACCATATGGGGTGTTTATGGGCGGTGGTGGAAAGTTATTTGCGGCTCAGATAATCCAAATATTGGTAATCATTGGTTGGGTAAGCGCAACAATGGGTCCACTTTTCTACGCCTTGAAGAAACTCAAGTTGTTGAGGGTATCAAGTGAAGATGAAATGGCAGGAATGGACATGACCAGGCATGGAGGATTTGCTTATGCTTATCATGATGAAGAGCTTAGTTCTCACCCACCGACAGGATTCATGATGAGAAGTGTTGAACCATCAAGTGCAAGTCCAGCCACAGAAAATGGTTTAAAGTGAAGTTGTTAATTGTAGGCATCGATGTGTCACTAATATGATAATCTAGATGAAGTAGACGGCCTCTATCTTCATGATCCAAAACATATGTGGTATAATCCATGAATATGGTGTGTTAATTGATGATAGAAATGTTCATATGGTACTTAATATGCTATTGTAATCTCGTTTATATATATATTCCCATTTCTCTGTTATTAATTTGTAAGATGTAAAAAATATATATGCTAAATTATTATAAGATGCAAAAGTATTTAACATACGAAATTATTATTATGAATTTATAAAAACATATGAAATTATTATAAAATGCAAAATTATAAAAAAAAGCAGGAAAAAGTGGCAGAAAAGCATAAAAAATAAGCAATGCCAAACACCCTCATAAGGGTGTTTTATAAAGAATTTATTAGAATCCTGTACTAAATCTATAATGAATGTTGTTCTTTGCTTGGTAAATGTATATTGTATAAGATACTAAAATTGACATGCTTCATTGTCTTTCAGGCATTGGGTAGCGGATTCT
>LBNU01002323.1:7462-26251 GCA_014162995.1 Artemisia annua
ACACAAGGTTTTTATGTTGTGTCACAAAACATAGCGGGAGTGGTTGTACCCTTGGTAAAGAACTCGACATCTAGCTTAGTGTCGGAAATATTGTATAAGCAACGATAGGAGTGGTTGTACCTTGTAAAAGAACTCGGTATCTAGCTTTGTACCGGATAAAGTGTAAGCGACGATTGTAAGGTTTTCTTCGCCGAGAAGGGAGGTTGTTGATCTAGTGAAGTAACTCTCGAGTTGGGTACTCGGGGAGTGGAGTAGGGCGGAGAGGAGATCCGTGACCGAACCACTATAAATCCTCGTGTTCAGTTTGCACTTTCCTTTTACTTATTGCTTTACTTTGATGTTTGCATTATTTGATTGTTTGTGTTGTGACTTGTTGATTGTACTTGTGTGATAACATGTTTTAAGTTATGTTAGTCATAAACTACAAGTATGTTAGGAATACGCTTTTTGTATAAGAAAGATTCGGTCACCCCAGATATGATTAAGCATTGTTTAGCTCGTAGTAGTTACAATAGTTAGTTAAACGTAGTTTAGAAGTAGATTAGTTCGCGGAAGAAGGACGGGTCTTTACCCACTGTATACCTGATCCGCAGCCCTAGTGGCAAAACTCATGTACATATAAACCCTCTCCATCCTTGGAGAGGGTAAGCCTTCTCTCATAAATCTATTTTCTTTTTTTTTGGTTTTCTCTCAAGGCTTCATCTCTTTCTCTCTCTAACTTTCTCTCTCTACATTTCTTTCTTTTCTTTCTATGTATAACGAGCCAAAACCACAAGTATAAACGTGTTTGTGAGCTTATTTAGTATCCTACAATTGGTATCAAGAGCGATGGTTACATCCTAGGTATTGTAGGACTTGTGGTGTATGGTTTGTTTTGGTTTCTATTAGTTTAGGGTGGTTTTACTTGGTCTTGAGCTTGTTCGTGGTGATTCTTGTGTTCTTTCGTGTACTTCTTGGATTAGAGGGGTTAGATTTATCTAGGTTATCAGTTGGTTTGGCTAGATCTCGCGTTTGTGAAGTGTACGAATGATTTTGGACAAGTTTCTTGTCAGCGGTTTTCTCCTCGGTAAACTATTCTTGTCAGCGGTTAGTTTGGGCTTTTAGCGGTTTGTGTTAGCGGTTAGGACAAGTAGTGGAGCAAACATTACGCTGTACTTTGTACTGTTTTAGCGGTTAACTTCCAGCGGTTTACTCTGTCAGTGGTTACTATTGTCAGCGGTATGCTATCACAGCGGTTACTTTGTTCGCGGTTACTTCCAACAGCGGTTAAGTCATAGCGGTTAAGTTCCAGCGGTTAACTAGTGAAGCGGTTAAGTGTTAGTGGTTAAGTGTTAGAGGTTTATCTTTGTCACAACAAGTTACTATATCAATGAGTAATATAAATATGAAAAGCACGTCAGAGAGTACCATTCCTGAGATTCTCAAACTGTATGACATGGTTGATGAACACAAGAAGCCCAACAGAACACAAATGACAAATGATCATGATCTATGTGACAAGGATTCAGAAAGCTCAAACTCTCATGAGACAGAGATCAGTCAGCCACCAGTGTCATTCAGTAATGCAAAGGACTGCACCATAGTATGCTTTCTACATCTTCACTCACACCTTTCGGTGCTTTTAAAAGGAACTGAAGTCATTATGGGATGCGAACGCGCGTTTGCAACACTCTTTGGTCAAGATGTTCATATCTTCACAAACAAAATGATTCTAAACCTAGATCAATTGCAACAACAGCTTGACAAAGGAATATCTTCCAAAACTGGACCCATGGCCGCTCTTAGTGTACTCAACAAACAACTCCAAGTATTCTTTGATTCAAAATTCACTCTGGAATATGACCATTACAGTGAGATGACTAAAAAATGCTTTGCGGATCACACGGGAATTGAGGTTGACACGTTCAGATATACACTCATACAACTCATGGGTGATGTTAAGGCGTTCATTGAAGAAAAAGCACAACACAGATGTTTAGATGACAACAAAGTGAAGGGATCTCGGGTACAATCATGTGAGGGTATTAATGATTCGGGTGAAGCATTGGATGATGGGTTAAATGTCACGATGAGTAAAGAATCAGCAAATGTTAAGATTGACAATACCACCAGTTCAGTGACTCTTATCACCCATGGCATGAATGCTGAATCTAGAACGGTCAATGACCAAAGGTCAAGTATGGAGGTACCCTTAGTTGATCAACATAATGTGCTCTTTAATGAACTGGAGCATACTGATCAAATCAAACTCACTTATGACTCAAATTCGCTGGAAAAGACTGATAGCAATACCATGTCTAATTCAACAAATATGAGTCATAAAGGAGGAGAGCGTGATCAGGATGCTGAACATGATAAAGTGGTAAGTTCTGTGTTGACAGCTGATGCTTTTAACGAACTCTCAAAAAGATTTTTGCAACTTGAAAAACACTGCATTTCACTTGAAATCGCAATGCAACAAAAGGAAGAAAGTTTTCAAAATAATCAACCATGCAAAAATCCGGAACTTCCTGATTTCCGTGAATACTTTGTGATTAATGATTTGAAAGCCCAGCTAGAAACCAAGAAATTGACAATCAAACACCTTAAAAACCGTATTACTGATTTGAGTGATATGTGTAATGATTTTAAAGCTAAACTTGTCAGTAGTGAGATTGCTACTAGAAATTTTGAGTCTAGAATGGCTGAATTACTTTTGGACAATGAGTCTCTGAATTAAAATGTAATAACCAGAATGAGTCTCTCATGGAAAAGAGTACTAAGGATTCAGTTCAAACACACTCTTGGACTAACAAATATAATAATTTCATAGCCCAACTTCAGGAAGTAGGCTTCACTGTCACACCTATTAATCATGAGCCTGGAAATTCTAAAGTGAATAGTGTAAACACTAAGCTTACAAAACCGTCAATCTTGGGGAAACCAGTCTTTCAAAGTAATAAAAATCTATCTGTTGTTAGACAACCTAGTGCATTTGAAAAATTTTCAAAAACCCGGTTTGCCTCCCAAGTTGATGTGGAACAAGTGTCAACTAAATCAGTTAATACTCATAATAATACTTCGGCCCCCAGCTCCCCTAGGATCAGTTCTAAAACAGTGATGAAACCGAGCATAAAAAGTCTTAACTCTTATGAACTGTATAAGTACGCCGATCTAGAAAGGCTAGAAAAAGGGCACTACTACATAAGGATGGAATCTTAGGATCACAACATGTTTTGATGACTCCTACTTTAGGGAAGAACTCTGCTAAATTTCAACTGGTTAAGCCTAGGATTTTTAGAAAGTCATCTTCTGTGCATAAGATGGTTAATAACTCTAGATCTTGCCTAAAGTGGATTCCTACCGGTAGAATTTTTAAGCTCATTGGATTTAAGTGGATACCAACCAGTAAGGAGTTTACTAATGGCAATCCCATGTTCAGCCGGAAAACCCCTAAGGGTTTGGATACTGTTGTCACTAACCCATATACATGCAATCAAGTTTGTGATAATGCAGGTGGTCCTTACTCAAGTGGAAGATCTTCTTACTATTTCCACACAAGAAGGCACAAAACATGGAGGCCAAAGACACACAAATCTCCAATGATGGGAGATTTTATATCTCACCCTTGATGCATTTCTTTCTATGACTTCTGAGTTTCTCTTCTCAGGACTCGGACTTTATCTCTTTTTTTAATTTTCTACTTGATCCATTTTTCTATACTCTTGTGATTTTTTTTCTTCAATCAAGGCACTCTGATTTTTCTTACAAATCTCAGGTCATTGATTGAGGGGGAGAATGGTTGTTAGATTTGCCTTGCTTGCTTCTCATGCTTGCTTTTATGGTTGCTTATTGTTGTATTGCTTATTGTTTTTTTTTCTTTCTCTTTGTGCTTGTGCTAAATGCTTGTGTTTAGTTGACTAATTATACTATAGGACCTATTTTGCCATATTGAGAATCTTGTGCAGCGGTTTGTCTAAATAGAAGGACCTAGTTTGACAAGTTTTAAAACTACATGCCTATAACTAGGTAGAGGTTAGATCAAATCGGTTTACTTCTTTTTGAAAACTTTCTCTCTCTCTAAACTTTCAAAAACTTTCTTTCTCTCTCAAAAACCGCTGATCCTTTCTATCTTCTATCTCCTTCATTCTCGTTGATTTTTATCCTTTTAGGTGCGTTTCTGGTGTGTTTTACTTATTATACTTTCTTTCGTTATCTACTTCTAGTGCCTACTTGTCTTCCCCGTATGATTTTAGATGCATAGATAGCTGATTTAGGGCGTAGAGTTATTTGTTGGTTGTTAGATGATGTAGGACTGGATTGCATTGCTTACCTTGATAGTGTGAATGAGTGTTGCTAGTTTATAATGATCCCTTCGAAATAGTTTATCCTCGCTATGTAATCTGGATTCTTTATGTTCGATGTTCTTGTTAGCGGTTACTTTTATTCTTGATAGCGGTTAGATTAGCAGCGGTTAGATTAGCAGCGGTTGGTTTAACAGCGGTTGGTTTAACAGCGGTTGGTTTAACAGCGGTTAGTTTAACAGCGGTTAGTTTACAGCGGTTAGTTTAACAGCGATTAGTTTAACTAGCGGTTTGTTTGCTTAGCGGTTTGCTTGCTTACCGGTTTGTTTGTTTAGCGGTTTGCATGCTTAGCGATTTGTTTGCGTAGCGGTTAATTACTCTAGCAGTGTTTTTCCCAGCGGTTTATGGGTGTCTTGGTGTGTGCATTTGCTTTATACTCTTCTAGTTGGGTGTTTTCCTTGACTATGTGTCTATTTATGCATGTTCTAACCATAACATCCTTCTTGGCTCTTCTTGTATGAATTTTGGTGTGTGCAGAACATAATGACTGACTCCCACACTCAAGGATCCTTAGCCACTCAATCTACTGTACCTTCTCGTATAGATGACGAGATCCTGCCTCACCAAGATTAGGTTCCGATTGGGAAAAGCAACTGCTATCTCAAACCTGTCAAGCCTAATGATAATTCCATCCTCAAAATTGCCATGGATATTCTGAAACAAACGACATTTTTCCCAGCATTCACCGCATCCTCAACCATTCCTTCTATCTATTTACAACAATTCTGGAACACCATTCGGTATGATGGTGCAACAGGGGCTTACAGCTGTCAGCTAGATGAACAGTGGGTAACCATCACCAAAGAGACTCTGGGGAGTGCACTCCAGATCATGCCCACTGGAGATAACATCGCATACACACCACCACCTAACCCTGATACTCTTATCAAATTCATTAATGAACTAGGTTACCCCTCAAAGGTTGTCACCCTGTCCTCTATCTCCACATATGATCTATATCAACCTTGGAGGGCCATCATCACACTCATCAACCTATGCCTTACGGGTAAAACTTCGGGTTATGAAAGACTCAGAGCTCCAGCACTTCAGATACTTTGGGGAATTGTAAAGCAGAAAAACATTGATTTTGTAGAAAGAATATGGGAATAATTCACTCACTCCATTCACTCTTTCCTGGAAGACAAGGCAAAACTGGCTGCTAACAGAGACAGCAAAAAGAAATCTTCTAGACTTCTCATTCCTAGCATCAGATTTACCAAGCTCATCATTTCCTCCCTACAACGCACACTTCGCTTTCCTACCGGAGCTGGCTCACCACTCCATCAGTGTGAAGATGAATACTCAGTGGGCTTCCTAAAATACGCTAGGGGCACCTCCAGCATAATTTTCGGCATGGCTATTCCCGAGCCATTACTCACAAAACAAATCCTGGAAGCTCCTTACTACAACCAGTATGTGGAACTGATGCAAGCAATTCAAATTGCATCTGCCAGCGAAGAAACAACTCACACTCAGTCTGATAAACCTAAGTCTAAGAAGCATAAGAGCCAATCTGAGTCTTCAAAACAAGTCAGTAAGAGCGAAGATAAGGGCTCTAAGAAAACCAGAACAAAGGATACGCTTCTAAGGGATGTCAGTCCTGAACCTGAAGACACTCTAAATATTGAAGAAATGATGACGCAAAGAGCAGTGGAAGAAAGTCTGGCCAGTGCAGGGAAGCCACCAAGCCATCCAGTCGGGGGTGTAAGCTTCAAGGAACCTGAAGCTGTGAAACTGACACAAGTACCACATGTTGAGGGAAAAGGCAAGGATGTCATTGTCGAGGAACAGGCAGCATACACATTGTTAAAAATCTCAACACCACAACACAAATCTGCAGCTTCCCAATACATTCTCAAGAGACGGTCTCCCGAACCATCTGCTGAAAAGACTGTCTCTAAATCCCTAAGTATCGAACCTACAGGAGAATCAAGTGTAACAGACTCTGAAACTCATCAATCACCTAAACTGGAAAGCTCTACAGCCCATGCAGAAGAAGAGGCCAGTAATATACCTCATCAAGAGCTGGAAAAGGCAACTGAAACGCCTTTAGAGACGTTTCATTTAGATTTTATGCCTACCGTATATCCTGAGGTACAAGATACCCTAAAGATAAAATCGGATGACCAAAAGATAGCTGAGGAACCTGATAGCTCTACGGGTACCCTTGCATCATTCAGAAAATTTGAAGCATACGGTGATCAGTTCCTTGTTGACAAACCTTCTGAATCAGAGGCCGACAAATCAGGAGAAGAGCATGAAGAAGCAATATCCATGGTCGATGTGCCAGTTCTGCAAGACACATCAACCACTCCTGCCACTTCAATGCCACTAACAACACCTTCTGAAACAACCAAAGCTACAGGTTCCACACCTCCAATCACCACAGAAGCAACAACAATCTCTACTACTCCAGCTCCTAAGGTCACCTTGGAAGGTCTAGCAACCCAAGTGGATGATATACTCCAAACGGCAGCTAACGTGGTCGATGAGAACCTAACGATCAATGAGAGACTGTCAGTTCATGCTAAAGACATCAAAAGTATTCTACAGCTCAACCTACCTCAAACCCTCAAATATCTCGACAACAGACTACGCAAACTGGAACAAATCAAGATTGATCGTCTCATCACTGATACCATTAAAGATCAGGTTCAGGAAGCTGTAAGCGATGCCATGGAAGCTCCTCTCAGATCAAGGTTCAAAGATCTCTCTACATTCGACATGAAGCTAATCTTACAACAGCGTATGTTCGAAAACAGGCAATACCAGGGTCATGAGGCACACCAAAAGCTGTATGAAGCTCTTGAAGATTCAATCCTTCAAGATAATGCTGAACAACATCAACGTGAGATGGAGAAAGAAAGGAAAAAGAAAAGAAAACAGCAAGGGCATCATCAACATCCTCCTTCATTTCCACCACCGCCTCCACCTCCTGGATCATCTGGACCTTCAGGTCATTCGGGACAGTCTGGAGGTTTTGGAACCCTGTCTATGCCTCCACCACCACCTTCATCATCAAGGAAGCCACCATCCTCCAAACGTTCTGATAAATCTTCTTCATCAAAGCAAGCCCCTCTCGCAACACATGCAGCTTGGACCACTATCGACACCGGAAGAGCCAGTATGCCCTCGCCAGCTCACAAGGATCAAGCAATTAATGAAGAGTCGGTGGTGTCACATGCTGTAGGATATTCAGACGATGAAGAAGATGATGCTTCCACATCTCACTCACCAAAGAAGAGCTGCAGGCGTGTATCAGGCAAAAAACCACTAAGCTGCCAACTACTGAGCCAACATGGTCAATATCACCATCAGATCAGCCAGTCTGCGACAATAACNAGTATGCCCTCGCCAGCTCACAAGGATCAAGCAATTAATGAAGAGTCGGTGGTGTCACATGCTGTAGGATATTCAGACGATGAAGAAGATGATGCTTCCACATCTCACTCACCAAAGAAGAGCTGCAGGCGTGTATCAGGCAAAAAACCACTAAGCTGCCAACTACTGAGCCAACATGGTCAATATCACCATCAGATCAGCCAGTCTGCGACAATAACTGGGTCAATACAATTGCCAGCAGCTTTGTTCCTCCAGCTGATAACTCCTTGCTCTCACAAACTGGAGACATGGGGTCATTTATTGCATGGTTCTGCAAGGAGCGAGGACTAAGCAAGTTGTCTCAGAAAGATTTGGAAGGCCCAGCATACAACATTGTCAAGGTGTTTCATCCTGATGTGACTCATCTCCAATTTCAAATGGAAGAATGTCACAAGATGTTCAACGATCTAGTCAATGAAGAAGTCATACAACACGGCTACAGCAAACCACTTCCTTTGGGTGGGTCTCCAGGCCACATCACTATTCAGGCAGATTTCTTCTTTAACAAAGATCTCGAATATCTTCGGTTTGGGAATAAGCAATGTAAGTATGCTCTGTCCATCACCAAGATGAAAGCGGCTCGCTACAATGACAGTGGTTTGGAACAGATGGTACCTGATGCTATGTGGATTGATAAAGAGTGTGAGTATGATCTTCCAGCAGCTTTGGGCATATCACATTGGTGGTTCAAGAAGCAGGAATTCTATGTGGAACGGTTCAAAGCCAAAGGTGACAAGAAGTTTGTTCGTTCGCCTCTTCAGATCATCAGTGTTGTGAATGTCAAGATTCATTCCATCTATGGATACGACTACCTGAAGTCCATTGTTCTTAGACGTGCGGATCTGAGGGACTACGAGATCAGTGAAGGTGACTTCAAACATCTCCGGGCCAATGACTTCGAAGATCTGTATCTGCTGCACATCCAAGGAAAATTGCATCATCTACCACCAAATGAGAAGAAGACACTTGTGTTTGCTGTTCTTCACTGGATAAGGGGTCTAGTTATAAGGAAGCGTGTTGAAGACCTACAACTGGGCATCGAAAGCTACCAAACACAACTGAACCTCACCAAGCCGAAGTGGGAGATTGGTAGCTTGGAACCGGTAGCAGACTTCACTGTGATTAATTCTCCAAGTGCTGTGGTCTACAAAGATAAGTATAACGTTCCAATGGTTATGCGTAGTGATGAATTGCACAAGTTCAGTGACGGGATGTTGGAAATGGTCGATGAAGCACTAGACTTTCGTGTGAAAGAATATCAAGTCTACTTTAACAGGCCCGGAAGATACACCAGCCAATGGACTGATCATGACTTGAAGATGAACCTTGACTTCCTAAAGGCCATTCGTCACCGCATGAAGATGAGAAGAATCTACCGCAGTCTAGAGTGCTATGTGGGAGGCAGAGTTCGTGAGGGCGACTACATGCTTCTCCAAAGAACTGAATGATTCAACAAGCTGGACTTTTGCGATCACCTTTCTCTATTTTATTTGGGTGATGTAATATGATAACTTTCAAACTTCTAATATTTTTGGAATATATGATTATTATAAGTTTTTATGTTTTTCACTGTGTGCTAAGTATCCGAAAAGTTGTACGCTTCAGTGCAACCTTTCTTGTAAAAGAAGAGAAGTCTTCTTTTCCCAAAATCTCTTTCTTCTAAAATTCTTCAAAAGAGATTTTGTGGTGTACAAGGTGGCCATCGGTCTTAAATTTTCTCGAATATGTTACCACTCATTTTAATGACTATTAAACGTTAAAAATTGAAAATGGGCCATTAATTGAAGGGGAGCGTATTTGCTCAAAATTTATGTACCTTTAAAAGCTTTATGCACCAGCCACAGTGAAATCCACAGTGAAATTCAAAAAGTGTCTCATAATCAGTAAACGTTTAAAACATATCACACTTCTCTCCAAAGCTTTTTCGAAAATCATTTAAATCAATTGGGATCACAAAATCTCAAAAGATTTGAAATTTTATGATCGGAGGAGAGAATGTGATTTAAATATGAAAACTGATTTAAAAGTGATGTTTTTGGAACTTTATAGTATGTTTTTGGACTTTCGAGAACGCTCCCTTATGTGCTAAAATGTTAAAGATTTTGGATGTTAATCAAAGCACATATTAAGGGGGAGCAAGTGATTAAATGTGATGTTTTTGGACTTATAAAGATGTTTTTGGACTTATAAAGATGTTTTTGGTCTCAAAAGATCGCTCCCGTATGTGCTAAAATTTTAAAGATTTTGGACTATGAACAAAGCACATATTGAGGGGGAGCAAGTGTTTAAAAATGATGAATAAATGATCTCGAATGAAAGCTCACCCGTATGTGCCAAAGTTTTAAAAACTTTCAAATATTGATTCAATCAATATGCACATATTGAGGGGGAGCAAGTGGCTATGAGTCTTTCGCGGGATTTTACAAAATCAAGTAGAAACCGTGAATTGCTTATGACTCAGAATTTGACTCATGAATTGACGAAACATGAAAAGTCGTGAATCGAAAAGACTAGTCCTGGCCGGGTAATAATTTCAAGCTGGTTTACCAGTGATGTAAACGTGTCTCGAAGAGGACTGGTCAAAGTAGATAGTACCGTTTCGAGAAACTCTTCTTAGATATATACTTTGACGGGTCTAACTTCCTTTTTAAGGAATGTTAACAACTTCAAGTTAGTTATTAGGGCTAGTTATCACCTAAAAGCTGATAATGGATCCCTTTAACTAAGCAACGTAAACGTGTCCCTCGGGTATATGTCTATTAAGAGCCGATCAATTCAAATAAGTGCAACTCACCCCGACATGTGCAAATTTCTTTCTTCCTATAAGCACATGTTAAGGGGGAGCATTTGAAAAATGATAAAACTCTCAAGGTGTTAACAAAAATGTGTTTCTTTATCATAAACACCTTGAGAGAATTTTCAATGATTTTGGTTATATGGCGAATGTGGAAAAATACCAAAAGACCGACCACTTTAATTTAATGCATGGAGTTATAAGGATGGTTAGGTTAGGTATATGTTCCCATGATCCACCAGAACCGGAGGGATCTTCCCAGGGACAATCCAATAGATAGATTAGAAGTCCTTAGGAATGATTGAAAAAAGGAGAAAAGTGAGAAAGGGAAGAGTGCCGACTGAGACTGAGCTAGGACTGGAACAAACCCAACAAGGTTCTAGTAAATGAAGTCTCGGTAAGCACTGAAGGGGTTGAAGAATTAAAAAGAAATGAATTGAGAAAGGGTGAAAAGAAATAGCCCTCCAATTATTCAACCTTAGGGCAGAAACCGGGTTCAATTCATATGCTACTGATTGTTACCAAGGTAACATCGGTATTGAAGATAAAGACGTCATGGACCCAGTGACGCACTGCACTAAACCTCCCAGCCACTCAAGTTCTCTTAAAAGAGCTTGTTTCATTCTCACGGGGAACCGGTGTAAACTATCGACTAGTCTCTTAGAGCTAGTTGATATTGAAACAGGAGACCCCTCCCTAGTCTCCGAATAGGATAACCAATGTGCACTTATCGAGTCTAGAGCCAAGAGATGCATCAAAAGATCTCATAGGAACACTTGATACTTCTACACTGGTTGTTCAACATTAAGGACACCAGATGTAATATTTTGAGTCCTACGCAGATCTTAGCAATCTGCCGAGAACACTTATGAGGGAATATACATAAGTATTTCCCAGTGATTGAGTGGAAACTCCTGCCAGGGTCAACATCAAACAGCCCTAACAGCAGGTCACTTCGGTAATCTCTTGTGGGTTACGCTTAGTGTGTACGGTGGTGTTCCAAAAGGTCTACAGTCATGGGGTGATCTCCAGCGACTCACCTAATCGTTGGTGTACTTCGGTATGTCAGTGAAAGCCCTTTCGGGGGCATCCGATTAGGAACGGCCTTGGTAAGGATTAGAGAAAGTCTTCACACTATGCTGTTGACGATCTCGAAGTCCAAACTTGTAAGTGCCGATATGTTTATTACTAACCAAGTTTTATGCAGCTCAACATACCAAACTTACCATGTTCACCACCATCACTCTAGTTCCACATGCTCAAACCAACATCTAAAAGAGACGTCAGAACTGTTCAACCGGGAAGAACTACTCAACAAAGATGTATGAGCATGTTGGAAAGGCGTAATCACACCAAAGACAAAGAAGTTGACGATTGATGCCGATTGCTGAAAAGATGCAGATTCATCATCTCATGCTTACACTTCAACATCATAACTCAAGATATCATGATCAAGGAATGGGCTTCGACTATGCTTCCACAACTCTGATGCAGAAGATCATGATCCATAAAAGTGTAAGCATGACATCAAAAAGACAATCACAACATCACAAAGAGACACATACACTCAAAGATGACTTGAAGCTAATTATATGGATGAAGAGCGAAGAGCAAAGTCAAAAGATCATCATATACATCAAGGAAATCATCTTGAGTCATTTATCAATGAAGAATTCAAGAATATTTCCAGGGGTGACCTCCCTTAGGGGGAGATTGTTAGGAATACGCTTTTTGTATAAGAAAGATTCGGTCACCCCATATATGATTAAGCATTGTTTAGCTCGTAGTAGTTACAATAGTTAGTTAAATGTAGTTTAGAAGTAGATTAGTTCGCGGAAGAAGGACGGGTCTTTACCCACTGTATACCTGATCCGCAGCCCAAGTGGCATGCCCTAGTGGCAAAACTCATGTACATATAAACCCTCTCCATCCTTGGAGAGGGTAAGCCTTCTCTCATAAATCTATTTTCTTTTCTTTTTTTTGGTTTTCTCTCAAGGCTTCATCTCTTTCTCTCTCTACATTTCTTTCTTTTCTTTCTATGTATAACGAGCCAAAACCACAAGTATAAACGTGTTTGTGAGCTTATTTAGTATCCTACAAAGTAACATCTTTCATATTTGAACAAGCTAAAAATGGACATTTGATACAACAAGTAATAAAGTTTTTTAAACGGTAACGTATTCACCCCCCCCCCTATGTTTTCACACCAATATTTAGGCAGAACTAACGAGAGCTGCCAAAGGGCTTTTGACGCAACACCCGATCATTATGTGTATTCTATTCCAAGCCTGCTCATCCAAGAACTACATAAAAAACAATTTTCAGGGGATAATTATCAGGATGTGCAAGAACACGTGGAGGAGCTACTGCACCTTTGTAGTCTTTTCAACATCCCGAATGTTTCCAGGTATTCGTTGATACTGAAGGTATTCCCAATCTCTCTGGCAGGAGCAGCAAGAAAATGGTTTCACAGGTTACCATCTGAACCAAAACAATCTTGGGCTAATCTAAGAAAAGCCTTTGTGAAACAATTTTGTCCACCATCTCGAATGACCGAATTACTTCGTAGCATCCACCAATTCATACAAATAAAGGAAGAGGCACTTTATCAAGCCTGGGAAAGATACAATGAACTCCTTTACCGATGCCCGACACATGACCTTAACAAACACCAGATGGTTTACATATTCTACAGAGGTCTTGACAACTATAATCGCCAACTGCTTGATAATCAACACCACATTCCTGGAATGACTCCAGATCTTGCTTGGGCGGCAATACAAAGGATGGCTAATCATTGTTACAAATGGCATGCTGAAACCGGATTCGGTCTAAAGGACAATTTCAAGCATAAGGTTATGAAAACCTTCATCAAGAGTAAAGAAGAATATGGGGAAATGTTCATAAAGAGAAGGGATGAAGGAAACAAGTTGGAAAAAAAACAAAAGGAAGAGGTTAAAAGCATAATGAGTACTAGGAAAATGGGACTCGAAGAATTGATCTCACAATATATTGATGAAACCACAAAGAGGCAAGAGAATGAAGAAGTCACAATAAGGCGGTTTGTCAAAAGTACTATGACCTCCCTCAAGGCCCACGACGAAAGAATCATGAATCTTGAGAAAATTATTTAAAAATGTACTTCGGGAATTAAAGAAGAATTATGTGACCAAATGAATATAGTAACTGAAGTAATCGTCAATACAGTTACTACGGGTGTAACAAATGTGACTGTTGAGGAACCTAAAACCTTCTCTGAGAAAGTCAAGAAGAGAATTTACAAAGAGAAGCTTCTTCTTGAGGATTTAGGAAATCTACCTGTCAATTTACCTTTAATTGAATCCATTAAGGATAATTCTAACAAAGTTCAATTTGTGCAGGATCTAATTGATCAAAAAGAAGAACTGAAGGAAATCCCCTCAGTAAAGCTTAATGCAAGATGTTCAGCAGTTCTGCGAAACGAATTACCCCCTAAAGAAAAAGACCCAGGAAGTTTTACTCTCCCGTGTCTAATCGGTAAACTCAAAATTAACAATGCTTTAGCTGATCTGGGTGCTAGTATAAGCATTATGCCATATTCCATGGTTTTACGTTTAGGGGTAGGGAATCCTAAACCTGTTAAAATGGACATCAAAATGGCTGATAAATCCATGCAATCCCCTAAGGGAATTGTAGAAAATGTACTTGTTAAGATAGATAGATTCATTTTTCCAGTGGATTTTGTTATTCTTGAAATTGCAGAGGATAACAAAATTCCCATCATTCTGGGACGACCTATGCTTGCCACTGCGCATGCAAAGGTTGATGTGTTTGCAAAGGAAATGACTATTGAAGTGAATGGGGAAGTTTTAATTTTTAAGGCTAACAAAATTGTGTCTGTGCAAGAAAAGGTTTGTATGATGGATCAGGTACAAGGCAATAGCGACTACGGCGACCAATTGGACACCTTTTTGTCTGATGAAGCTCTAAGTGTCTCTCAAGAACACAATGACGTCTCATCAGGAGAAGATTTTGATGTTTTTGTTGACTATGAAGAGAATAACGATGCCTTGGGGATCGGGGTAGATGATTTTACAAATGACATTGACATTAACCCATTATTGGAAGACCAACCCAAGACTCCTCCGGATAAAGGAAGACCGATGTTCTTTGGAATGGGGGCAAGGATACACCACAGGAATCCTTATAATCTCCAACTATCATGCAAAATCAGGTGCGCGGATTTTTATCCCTTTGTAGACACAAGCTCGCCAGTCAATATCATTTCCAAAGATTGCTACAATCTAGTCATGATCAAGGAATTAGAATATAAGGGAAACAATTTCCTCGGGATTGCCACAAACATTCATGTCTTCGTGGGAGTGTACACTTTTCTTGTGGATTTCGTTGTGTTAGATGATGTCAGCGAATTCGTTGAAGACGGATTAACAGGTGTAATCTTGGGGAATCCTTTCAAAGCAATATCAGGATTAGGAGAAGATGCCAAAAAAGGAATAGTGTGGTTGCAACAAGAGAATGATAAAACCATCTTCAAAATGCCGAGAGTTATGAAAAATTTTAAACACATGAATATGAAGCAACTAAGTCGCATGCGACCACTACTCGAGTTAAGCGATGAAGATAAGGCCAATGGTTATAACTACCCATATCAAAAGATTAAAAAATTCTACAATAACTGCCTCATGCTTGGAGACGAATACAAGAAAGACAAAGGACTTTTTGAATGGATACAACGTGGAGATTGCCATGTCCACGAGATGACCAATAACCATTGGTGACCATGGGAATGAGTCTAACTTAAAGACTTGATAATAAACAAAAGTGCTCTTACGGGAGACAATCCGTTCTATACTTTTCTTCATTTTTGTTGGTTTGTATGTTCGTTTTATAATTTTGCAGGAATTGGAGCATGGAGAAGCGAGAAAATCTGTTTACTGCAGAAACTGAGACTCTCGGATCAGCAGTTAAGGCTTAATTCAGTCTTACGGCTACGCCGTAACCACCCTTACGTAGCTGATAACTTCAGGTTTTGCACTAACTACGGCATAGCTCAATTCCAAGACTACGCCGCAACACCTTTCTGAGGTGTATTCCTTAATTATTTTCAAACATACTAAACTTGTATTAGTAACTAAATGAACTTTGTGGGTATGTTCCCGATAAGCCCTCACGAGACTAAACTCGTCCACTTGGGACACCAAGTGGTTTAAAAGGCTTGTTGCATATGCTAAATGCAACCGTGATTCCTACGAAAGTGAGTTAGGATTTTTCTTGTTTTTCATTTTTATTTTTATAGATTTATGCTTGTGGTAGTGTCGTGATTTCAGGGATATGGAGTTTGCTCATGGAAGCTAGCCGAAGGCACGAAGATTTCTCGTGATCCTTCTTTCATTTATGGAGCAAATTTCAGGGGGGACGGGAGTAGAATTATCTTGAACTTTACTTTGTCCTCATTTTTCTAGTTTATTTTGAAAAATTTTGCCATTTTTAAACTTTTGACATGTTTTTCTTAACCAGACTAGAATAGACCTTAGCCGGGCGCATTTAACCCTTGTCTTCATTTTTCACTTTGTCTTCTTAAGTCCTTCATATTTCGTGTATTTTGTCATATCAACTTAAATATTAGACCCAACATGTACCATTGCCTTTGTCGCTTTCGCCGTAGCATGTTAGTAACGATATTACACCCTTAACCTCATATGTGTTCACCCAAAGTTGCCTTCAAAGGTTGTCCCGACCTTAGCTCTAGTAGGGGAGTTTTGTGTAACTGCCAAGCCTATGATAAAATACATACTATGACTGTGCAATGAGTGATCACCCCGAAAATTAACACTTAGAATACAGAGAGAGTGAGTGTTTGATCCCCTTTTCGTGAGGTGTTCGGCTTTGTGAAATTCTAGCATTAAATATTTTTAAATTCATATTTCCCAAGTAATATTGGGGGATATCTTTTCGAGAATACTTCTAATAAGGTCTACTTGAGGACAAGTAGAGCTCAAGTGGGGGGATATTTGATGACATCAAATAATCCTGATATTTAAGTGTCAATTTCCCCCTATTATGCTCACTTATATTGCTTATTATGTGGATATATACTTTGATTCCTCTATATTTTGTTTCCAGGTCACAAGTGAGCATAGGAGCTAAAGAGATGAGGAAAATGGAAAGAATGTGCCAAGACAAACAAATTCAAGTATGCTGAAGGAAGCTATGGCGTAACAACATCTCTCAATTATGCCGTAGCATGGAGTTTAACTATGAAGACTAAAGTCAACGCAGACCAAGAGCTACGGCGTAACCAAATATGTGGTTTACGCCGTAAACTATTCAAGACTTGAAGAATCTTCAGAATGTAAGTCTACGCCGTAACATAACTCTGGAGTTACGGCGTAGCAACGTGTACGAGAGTAGTCCAAGCTCATTTCTTAACCTACGGCGTAGATCTACTTTGTGACTACGGCGTAGACATGACTACGAAAGAAATCTCAGATCCGAGAATATATCTATGGCGTAGAGCATTTGAATACTACGACATATAAGAAACCCTAATATCGAAGCTACGGCGTAGCATTTCATCAACTACGCCGTAAACACTAGATCTGGATAAGATTTCATTAGCTACGGCATAGCACATTTCTCAGCTAAGCCGTAGCTCTGATCGGCCTATAAATACAACCCTAATTTCTGCATTTTGATATACCACTTTCTCACATACAAAGTCAGAGATCGTTGGGAGCTTTTAGGAGGCCCTTCTACAGCAGCATACGAAGACTTTCCAAGGGAGAAATCATGCTTCATTCCATAAGTTTTAGCATTTCATATTTCATTTTACATTTCGAACTCATGTCTTGTATTAACATTATTTCGAGTGTTCAATTTAATATGATTGGCTAAGCACCTCTGGTGCTAGCCTAGTTATGATTCCTATATTATTTTAATCATGTTTCCGTACTTTTCTTAAATGCTTTTACGTGTGTGCATGCTTAGTTTATCTTGGGAGCCTCTAATTCCGGTAGTTTTGAGATGCGGTTGTATCCGTTACGCTAGCTTAAATTGAATTAAGACCCCAATTTAGATAGTAGGCTAGAAGAATTGACCATAGGACACTAGCCTGATGGATTGCGAGGAAATGGGAGGGATGACAACTGACCATACTGCCTTGTGTGCGAATTGACCATAGGATCACCTTCCGATGTTTGATGAACTTAAGGAGTTAGAGAAATGGCCTATGATCATGACAACGGGCCATTAAAGATAAGTCTAGCATGTAGTGGCACTTAATGACTCAAACCCGTCTACCGTACGTTGGCTTACTAGCATGGGGTAGTGCCTATGGTTCCTGGCAGGATTCGGGGGAGATAGGCTAGGGAACTTGACCATATGCACCTAGTGATATATGTCCGCCCCACCTAAATCATGAGATTAGTTTAATAGGGAACATGACCATAAGCGATATAGGATGAGTAATTAGGGTAGTACACTTCTCTCTTATTGCTCACAACTCTACATTTACTTGCTTAATCGGTTCTGTTAATTTAATTAGTGACATTAGACTTAGACATAGTCCGCACCACATAGCTCTTGGGACGACCTCGGAGTTACCATTACTAGCCTACACACGACCGGATTCTCTGTCCGTTAGTGCATAAGGGTAGACCATAGGTAAAACGAGAACTATAAATAATAAAACCTGGTCAGTAAAACCTGCATCACTTACACTTGAGATTTGCTTGTCCTCAAGCAAATGCGCTTTTATTCCAATCAAAATATGAGCTAGGGGTCATTTAACACTAATATAAAAGTAATTACAACAAATGATCATTCAACCCTAGTCATAACAAGCACGAAAATCATACACTAGCACCTTACAAATAGTTTTTGGATACTCTCATCTCTCGGGTGTTATAAACCTATATATAACTAATGGAAATGGAAAAATATCACTCACTACCCGTCATAGCAAATAGATTACCATAGGCTTGGGGAAGGATCAAAAACCTCCACCACTTGGCGTAAGCACCTAGGAAAACTATCAAAGAGGGCTTTTCAAGGGTTATAATGTTAGGTGTAGGGATATGATAACACGGTTTGTTAGAATAAAGGATATTTTTACTGGTGGCGAGTTAATTATCTTGGTCAATTACATGTACGATGCGGCGTTGCTTAGCCAAGACTCGACTTAAGCTAATAATAAAATAACAAAAACATAAAATAAACATAAAAGGAAACGGGATGGTAGTCCGTATGTTTTTCTTTTCTTTTTTTTTTTTT
>LBNU01002323.1:44603-82131 GCA_014162995.1 Artemisia annua
GTCTAAGATAGTATTTCGTTTAAGTTATACAGGTTATCATAATTAAACAATTATACAGGTTTGAGTTTATATTACTTCACAGTATCTGATTAGTGAGCTTCACCCAAGTATCGGGAAGTCCATCCAAGTAATTTTAAACGATACAAAGAGCATGGTATGGATGAACATAATGTTCGAGGAGGCTAGGACTCACTTGTAAATCGTATCAGAATCAGCAAGTTCGTACGATCCGATATTTACCTACTAGGTGAGGATCAACACTCGACATAGGAATAGACTCCTGAGCGAGTTTTGCAATTTTCAATATGGAAATTCTTATGTTTAGTCTAGTGGACATATAGTTAAGTGGTTACATGGTTCTTAGTTACTTGTATTCTAAAAACCAAATTTGACGTTGAAAACTATTTATTGGTACCACATCATTGTGAATACTATCTCATCAACCAGAAAAAGGAACATGAACACCCATTCTATCTGGGGAGATTGGGTTAAGAACTGAACATGGAATCCATCTACTTATCATCTTTTGAAGACGTTAAAGCTATGATGCCACAACTAAAGTCTAAAAGACAAAGACGTCAAGCAACCTCATGACCGTCAGACTAAATCATTCTTCAAAACCGATCCTTAGGGGAGATTGTTAGAACCTAATTTATCAAACGTTTAGTCAGTTTCAGGTTATTTATCCATCTTGATATAGGGCTAGCTATTTAACTTATCATGTCAACGTAATGAAGTACATCATACGCCCAATGCGCCGCGCTTAGCCCCAACGATTTAGAGCAAGGAACGGAGAAAGGGAAGTGTGGTGTTGCCCTAGCTCCTCTCCTATAAATAGGAATATGATGTAAACATATTTCTTGTTGGTTATTTCAATTTCATAAGGAAACTCTTGCACTTTTATTCTTCATATTTGATCTAATCAACCAAACTCTATTTCTCATCTTATTTCTATCAAATCAATACTTGTGTTTACAATATGGTGAACTAACAACCTTTTTGTGCTTTATATGTAGTTACATATCTACGAGCTGCGTTTGATATGATAGACACGTAAGAATTGACCAGCACACTTCTTAATTCTAGATTGAGGGTAACCAGCTGCAAGAATCCCGTGGTCTCAAGTAAATATCGATCACATAAAATGGCTGGTGACACTTAAGATAGCCAACAAAACATAAAATGGCTGGTGACACTTAAGATAGCCAACAAATACAATTGAGATTGTGTGAACTAATGTGTTAGTTTCCCTGTATCACTGTACGTGCAAAGATATTCATAGAGAACCAACAGTCAAGACACGCTATATGGAGGACAAAGTCAGATACACCCATGACCCAACTAACGCAATTAGAAATTTAGTTCATTGCTGCACCTACAACTTTCACTCGATTAGTATATATGAATCATTTTTCTTAGGAGTTGATGTGTACGGTCTACGGACATCGTGGACTATTGAACCATATTTCTAGATGTAAATTATCTACTTTGACATCAAAGTCGCCCCTAAATGGCTAAATTAAAAAATTAAAGGAATCTAGTTTTTAGTCAGTTATGTAATTTTCCACCTACGTATACGCGCTCACTCTATAAATTAGTCATGCACAAGAAGCATCAACACACAAATCTGTAATAAAAAAAAATGAAGTACAAAGAGCTTACAAGTTTCTTGTTGGCCATTTTCTTTGTACTTATACTAATTACTTCAGCTAGAGCAAGAACTTATCCTCAGAATACTGCCTATACCCAAAGTCATGACGAAAAAGGTATGTAAATCATATGTGAAATCTTAGAGATTGATGACCACGATTTATTGTTTTATAACCTCTTGTGTTGCATCCAAGCAGGAGATGTGGATCTAAAAGCAGAAAATCTAAGGCACTCGCGATCACTTGGTAGTGGCTGTTGGGAATGCTGGGGACAACGTGCTCAGGGTGGTGGCACGTAATGTTAGATTCAATCTACTATCAAAACTTTCAGAATATGTAACATGATATGGTTTCACCAATCAGCTACTATGACATGCTTTCTCATAGCTGGTCACATTTATATAATTCTACGCATATATAAAAGAATAAAATAAGTTTTCATTTTGACGAACATCATGTAAAATGATCGATCATTCGGTGTTTTGGGATTTTACAAAATGTATTCCTGGTTTGCAAACAACTACTGTAACTAGTACTACATTACATTGTGTCTAACAATATTCCAACTTGCCGAAATCTGATAAATTGTCAATTAAGGAAGTTAACTTCATCACATTCCCAACAATTAAACCTATTAAAACCAAGTGACCCCGATTTCTAATCAATTCTCAATATCAGAAATATTTAAGTACCAGGATTAACATCATGACTCTTCACTCCTTAAAAAAAAACGTACAAGACTCTCAAATAACCAGCTGATCATCAGTCGCGAACATCTTAACCACCAATATATACTAATGAATAAGTGGGTAATATTTGGTCACTAAACATTTATAATGTAGGAACAATAACCATGGTCATCACTTATAAGTGACTAATATTGTCACTAAATATTTATCTTTTAGTGACAATAATAATTTGATAGCGTTCAACATAGCATTGAATGACTACTTAGTGACCACAGTCTCCGTGGTCACTACATAGATTTATAATTTTATATTTAGACTTGTAGTCATGAGATCATCAACATCATTTTTATATGGAAAGATAGTTAGGGAATATGTGTACAAGTACTTCAATAAGTAATCAAGATTGCTCTATGTGCCATGTTTTTTAATGCTCGAAGGTCAGCAATTTGGTCGGGTAGAAGTGGAACGTCAAGAATTTACCTCAACAAGTGAGACGTCGTAGCTAGTATACTATTCAGGAGGAATAGATAAACTTGTCTGAGTACCAGAGATACATGGGCAAATTATAAAAAAAAGTATTATACTTGCCACCGTTTCATCTTCTGGGTAGCAAACAAAAAAATTTCATTTTCAGGGTAATAAACTTGTTTTTTTTATCTTCAGTGTAATATTGACTTGCTAAACCGGTAGATATTCCACCACCACCCAGAAGATGAATAGGTGGCAAGTATAATACTTTTTTTTTATAATTTGCCCTACCGGTAAATCTTTAGTTTATATTAAGGGTGAGCATTCCGACCGTTTGGACCGGACCGACCGACAAAACCGACCGGACCAACCAAAAAACGGACCGACCGAAGGACCAACGGTCCGGTCTCGGTCTGGGATTTTTCATTAATTCGTTCCTCGGTCCGGTCCGGTCTGCTCCGGACTGACCAAAAAACCGAAAAAACTTGCCAAAATCATGCCTAATTGGACCGGACCGGACCAAAAAACCAAAAAAACTTGCCGAAAACATCTCTCTCTCTCTCTCTCTCTCTCTCTCTCTCTCTCTCTCTCTCTCTCTCTCTCTTTTTTGTTGATACCGAAGATCCAAGGTAGATAATCTGTGTACTTTCAAGGGTATTCGAGTTAATAACGAATAAAAACTAATAAAAATGTAATAAATAATGGTTTGCTATCGTTGTTGTTGTTGTGGTAGTTTTTGGTCGTAAAAACAGTGGTGCCGTGAGTTTCAAACTTATCGCCAAACAGGTTTTTGATGAAATGCCTGAGAGAGATGTGGGGTGTTGGAATACGGTTACTTCGTGTTATTTACATAATGGGAAGTAAATAACGGCGGTTGTTGTGGCAGTGGTGGTGGTTTCAGGTAGAAATAACGGCGGCTGTTGTGATGGTGGTGGTGGTTTCCGGTAGAAATAACAGCGACGAATGGTGAGGAAAGAGGAAGAGAGAGGAAGGAGAAGGTGGGTGGTGGGTTGAGGTGGCCGGAGCGGTAGTGGTGGTCAGAGTGGGTGGTGATGGGTAGGGCAAATTATAAAAAAAAAAGTATTATACTTGCCAACTATTCATCTTCTGGGTGGTGGTGGAACTTGGTACCGGTTAAGCAAGTCACATATTACCCTGAAGATAAAAAAAAGACAAGTTTATTGCCCTGAAAATAAAAAAATTTTGTTTGCTACCCAAAAGATGAAACGTTGGCAAGTATAATACTTTTTTTTTTTTTAATTTGCCCGAGATACATTTAGTGACATTTCTCAAATTTAACACCATACAATCAATTCTAACTTTATTTTGTTCTTTAATCACCCATACAACTATAGAGTGCAACCATGAGAAAATGCGCTATCATATAGTAGCTGCATACACCTTTATTCGCCGTACATATTAAAATACGACATATCAATTACTGAAAGTTTTAGTCACACGCAGACTCCCATTTTTGTCACTCTACTTGTTACCACCACCATGTGGCCGGCCAGCATTGCCAACAGCCACCACCTACACCATTACTAGCAGTCGAGTATCCTGGCTTTTTTGCCTTGACATCCACATTATAACCTGAACACAAAACACAATATTATTTAACAGATAGTGTTCAACTAAATTAAGCAATTGAAATTTTATTTATTCATACCTTTCGCATCTTTATTTTGGATACGGGTTGTAGTCTGAGGACTAATTCTTGCGGCTGATGTTATTAGTATAAGTGCAAAGCAAACAGCCAACAAGAAGTTAGTAAGCTCTGTGTACTTCATTTTGCAGAGTGTGCGTTGATGCTTAGCTTCTCAAGTGACTAATTTATAGAGCGAGTTTGTATACGTACGTAGAAGATGATACACGTCAACCTATGGACTTTGAAAGTTGATTTTAGAACGAGCTAGCTAGACTGTGACATATAAACATATATGTTGTATCTAGTATGACTTTTGTGTTTAATTTCTTTGAAACATACATAAAATGTTCAAGCAACATATTATAAATTAATTTACACAGGTATACCAGTTCAATATTTGAGGGTCCCAAAATATGTTTGCCATTATAATAATGGGTAAGGATCCAGTGAGAAGAAAACTTAAAATGAGAAGGATGAGAAATAACTATAATCACACATTTGAGATGCATTGAATTGATTTAGATGCATATCTAATCATTTAGATGCATCCCAATTAGTTTCGAAAGTGATTTTGAAGTGAAAACAATACAAAGTAGTACTAAAACCGAATTTGACCTGCAGAAGAGGAAAAATACATAGGATTCGTCTAACTTGATGAAATGCATCTAATATATGTATATGCATCTAATTTTTTGCTAGAATATATATTATGATGCATCTAAAAGATTAGGGATGCATCTAATTCAAGCCAAGACATCTCTAATGTGTGGTTATTGTTATTTCTCATTCTTCTCATTTTAAGATTTCTTCTCATTTGATCCTAAGTCTATAATAATAAGTTTGAAAAAAGAGTTGTAAAATGCCGTTTATTGACTGCTGTTATATAGTGAAGTCAGTATTGAAATTTTGCCACTCATCCCATAGTCTTTTCTTAGCTAATTATCTAATGGTCAATTCTGATTGGTCTTTTTCCATGTACTTAATATGAACAATTGAACATGTTGGTACATTGCAAATTCGCAATTGATAACCATGTGGTACAATTTCCACTGTATATAAATATCCCTAAGATTTTAGCATACTTTATGACAATTCTATTTTGTCAATGTTTTTTTGGTAAATCAAGGTCCTACTAATCCTTGCTTGATTAGGTCGGGTCACTTTTTATTTCTTTTGTCACAGATTCTTTTATATAAAAATTNCTTGAATCAAGTATTGCATGAGGTACGTTCTTATTTATGTTTTAGTTAACATTTATGTGTTATAGTAGATCCTAGCTTCCGCAATATGTATTATATGATTTTACATGCTTAATATGATTGTCATGATTATTATATTCTAACAAATCTTAGATTAATATCAACCGTTAGATTAAACTTGATGTACGGTATGGATCAGTTTGTAGAGAAAAACTGGTTTGCAAAATAACTTTTCTCATGTGTCATGAATTATGAATAATAATCCAATGTCTTTGAGGTTTTATATTAAACAATTTAATATTGTAAATGAACGTTAAGATACTTCGGGCAACTTGCCAACTTTTTATTTTTTCAGTTTCCATATATTAAAAAATTAAAATAACTTTAATTCGACTTATCATGTGTATTTCGCAGATTTAAGTGACTTGACCCATTTTTTGTATCATGTAATCTGATTTCCAATTTCATTTAGCTCGTTTATCAAGATACAATTCATGAATTGGTAATTTTACTAATACACACAAGTGGTGTTGATTCTTTTCCCTTTTCTTCTACAAAGGAGTAAAATGCATATAAATATGTTTGTTTACACTTTACACCATGCCGATATGTTAGACTTACAAGGTCCTTATCAGGAGCATCTATGCGATAGGAATAAATTGTAATTTCTTTAATTTATAACGTTTTAACGTATAATTATGCCGCAAATTAATATTATAGGTAAACATACAATATAATTGAAAATTTGAAACTGCACAGACATTAGACGAATATTCGCCAAAGCGACGGTAAATAAATAATTTATACTTGCAAATTTATGGTTTAGGTGTGACCTTTTTGGATTGAATTTGTAATCATTGTGAAGAAAAAAATTTATAGGTTAAAAACGAAGAAAATAAATTTTGAAAATTAAACAATAATTTAAACTATTAAATTAGTGGTAGATTTGTTATCCTTTTTAATTAAGGATATATAAAGGAATTTGAAATTTAAAATAGTACTATCAGTATAACACATGACTCTTTAAGTTTTAAAAAAAAAATATTTTTGTTTTATATATATATACTAGGCGAGTACCCGTGCATAGCAACGGAATTCCTAGCGGCAGATAATTAACGATTTGTGATATTGTAGTGAGTGTTTTGTGTAGCGTTCAAAATAGAACGTGCACCGATCAGCTTGTAATTGTAAACAATTGTACTACACGATAACTAAAGTATTGAAAAATTCTTAACATCGATCAAACAACATATAAAAACATTTAATGAAACTGAAAGTAAAACATTACATTAGTTATGAGGTAAAAACTAACAACACACTTTACTCTTCGCGTACCCGTGCATACCGTCGGGATTTTATAGCGACAGATAGTTTTAGTGATTTAAAAAATTTATGGCTTATAAACGAAAAATAATAAAAGTTTGAGGATTTAGGGATTAAACATAATGTTTTGAAACCCAGTTCAACCTTTGTGGTTCAACTGGTTGAACCGTTCCGGACGAAAGATGGGTCAATTTAAACCGGGTCATCCCGACGGGTTGGGTCGAAATGTTCATTTGTGTGTCCGCAAATTAAAAGTTACAATTTTAACGTATTGTGTCACATTATTTTCGTATACAAATGTTCAATGTTTTGAAAACCGGGTTTGAAATCGATCCGGTCGAGTCACCGGGCACCGGGTCAACCTGTTCGACCGCCGGGCCAATCCTGTTTTCAATTTATTATTGTTTTATTTTTTTTACGGGTCAACCGGTTCGACCGCCGGGTTAAACCGGGTTTTTATTAAAATATTTGAAAAAACGAAACCCGGCCGGGTTTCGAGAACCGGGTTGACCCGGGTCACTGAAAACCCGGCGGGTCTAACCGGTTAACCCGGTTCTAGAAACCCGATTTTTTGACCCGTTTTATGGCCATAACACACTGTTAGTGATTGTCATGTTAAAAAAGATTCAAAGGAACATATGTTGGTTTTTGTGTCCAAAGCAGAGTAACGCAGATTCAGCTGTTGATTATTTATTTTTTTTAAGTTGTCATATTTTGCTTTTGACTAATATAGTCATAGACTCCTAGGCTATCCGACTCTTTCACTCCTCAATTGATTAGTCACCATCTTCTTTATAGAATCGATCAAATGTGTTAAAAATAGGGGTGAGCATCGGGCCGGTCCCGACCCGATACCGACAAAGCCCGAATCCCGATATTGCCGGAAAACCAAACCGACTCCCGACCCGAAACCAATCGGTTCGGTATCGGGACGGTCGGGATCGGTCGGGATCGGGGGAATTTGTCGGGTTTCTTTGTTGTTTTCCGGTTTTCATCCCGTCCCGACCCGATACCGACAAGCCCGAATCCCGATATTGCCGGAAAACCAAACCGACTCCCGACCCGAATCGGAATCGGGATCGGAATCGGGACGTCGGGATGGTCGGGATCGGGGCGGTAGTCGGTCGGGGATGCTCAGCCCTAGTTAAAAAGTTTTCAAAAATTCGAATATCTGTTTGCGGAGTATAACTTTGGCTCAAGGCCTCAAGTTTCAATGTAGAGTACATTGGTTTCCGATTCATCAAAAATCAACCTTTGAATTTTCATTTTTGGTTGCACCAGGTTCCACCATATTTTCAATTTCATTAGATCAAAGAATGTGTAATCACTTGCCCAAACTATAATATTCGAATGCTTAAGAAATAAATGAACCTCATACTTTTTTTTTTCATAAACAACACAAAGATTGTCTTAGTTTTAAAAGTCATTATTGGGCTTGAACAATAACCTGAAAAGTTAAAAGCCACAAATTTCAAAACAAATCTCGACCGAAATAAAACTTAAACATCATCGATTCAAACATGTGTTCATAAATCACCTCAAACTTCATTCACAATATCATTGCCCTCAACTATTACGTATTACAATATCATTGCCCTCAAACATCATTCACAATAACACTCAAAGTAATGTTTTCTTGTTGAGTGTTAAATAATCCGTTACATCATGATTACACAAGAAACAAAATACTAATCCAACTTTATGAAAATTCTGACCCATTACCCCCCAAATTGCTTCCTTCCTATCTTGATTCTTGATCCAGTCACCAAGAAAACAAGTTTTCATTTTCCTTTGACTTGGTTTTAAATTCAATAAATATTCTTTTAACCAAATTCGGTCAGGTTGAGCAGATTTACGACGTCCGATCTAAAACATAAACCATATGAATTTTTAGATCTTCAAAAAATCATACAAAGATGCTTAAATAAAAAAATAAAAAAGAAGAAACAGACCTTTATACCGTGTTTTAACATTATTCGATGTCAGTTTTATCATTATTCGTATTAGAGTACAAACAATATCAATNTGGCATAAACAACCGATCTACAAAAAATAAAAGTAAAAAATGTTACAACTTTTCAGATCTATAAAAAAAGATATGGATCTATAGAAAAAAATATTTAGAACTTGTTAACTACCACCACCATCACCATCGTCACACACCCATCACCATCGTCACACACCATTCACCGACAATAAAGGATAAATGGCGGCATCGAGGGACTGGCGGGATCGAGGCGACGGCGGCAGAAGGCTTTATTTGTGGCGGTTTGTTTTGTATGAGTTGAAATAGAGAGAATTTTGAGTGTGTGGTTGTGAAGTGTGTGTGCTTTTTAACGTGTTTATTTTTTATTTATGTGTGTATAAAAGACAGCCGTGTATTGTTCATTGATTGACGAGTTTCCTTATATTGTTTAGTGATTGAACTGTTGCCATACATACGCCAGTTTTGACTTTCCGAATTCTATCCATTAATTCCACATTCCATATTCGTGTATTGGCATATACTTTCCATTCAGTTTTCCATTCACTACTTTCCATTCACGAGTTCAATGACAGACATTTACAAGGGTAAAATGGGGATTGACTGAAATTTCAGTTTTCCACTTTCACCTTTGACCGTTTTTGCTTTATAAGTAGTTAAGATTAATAGTGTGTTAATTAATATTCATTTGGTTAGCTATTTAGAATTAGTTTATTGATAAAATTTATTAATATGAGTTAGACTTTAATGTTAAAAATAGCACATTGAGTAATGAATAGAAAGGAAAAAATACATAATTTTGACTTAAAGCCGTTTGTAAATTATAATATCAAATAAAAAATTTGAGTTTTAAACAAAAGCAAAAGTTCAAACTTTTATCGAAAAACAAAACCGGTGCATTTAATGTGAAGTATATACAACATCGAGATGGAAGTGCAAGGGTTGCCGGAATTGATCACATGATATTTAGTAATTAGTATAGAATTAAAAGTCGGTTATGGATTGAGATGAATTTGAAAAGGTTGCAAGAATAATTTATGATTTAACCTAATGCAATATATATATAGATATATGTATTATGTTAATGCATTTTCATATACAAGTAATTTACATGTGTTTTCTATTAATGTAGCTCACATGTGCGAATTGATTCAAGAAATAGTGCACGAGCATGTATGTAAAGTAACATTTAAATGGTTAAATGACACTTTTTAGCGTAATTAGTTTATGTAAGGATGCAACTTGAATAATGAATATAAAAGAAAAAGTATATTATTTTTGCTCGAACCCCTTTGTAAATTAAAAAAAAAATAAGTTTAAGACATAATAGTGGAGTCCAAAGGTTTTAGGAATTATTAATAGTGTGTTAATTAATATTCATTTGGTTAGCTATTTAGAATTGAGTTTATTGATAAAATTTATTAATATGAGTTAGACTTTAATGTTAAAAATAGCACAGTGAGTAATGAATAGAAAGGAAAAAATGCATAATTTTGACTTAAAGCCGTTTGTAAATTATAATATCATATAAAAAAGTTGAGTTTTAAACAAAAGCAAAAGTTCAAAATTTTATCGAAAAACAAAACCGGTGCATTTAATGTGAAGTATATACAACATCGAGATGGAAGTGCAAGGCTTGCCGGAATTGATCACATGATATTTAGTAATTAGTATAGAATTAAAAGTCGGTTATGGATTGAGATGAAGTTGAAAAGGTTGCAAGAATAATTGATGATTTAACCTAATGCAATATATATAGATATATGTATTATGTTAATGCATTTTCATATACAAGTAATTTATGTGTGTTTTCTATTGATGTAGCTCACATGTGCGAATTGATTAAAGAAAATGTGCACGAGCATGTATGTAAAGCAACATTTAAATGGTTAAATGATACTTTTTAGCGTGATTAGTTTATGTAAGCATGCAACTTGAATAATGAATATAAAAGAAAAAGTACATAATTTTTGCTCAAACCCATTTGTAAATTAAAAAAATTAAGTTTAAGACATAATAGTGGAGTCCAAAGGTTTTAGGAATTATTAATAGTGTGTTAATTAATATTTATTTGGTTAGCTATTTAGAATTGAGTTTATTGATAAAATTTATTAATATTAGTTAGACTTTAATGTTAAAAATATCACATTGAGTAATGAATAGAAAGGAAAAAATACGTAATTTTTACTTAAAGCCGTTATTGCAACATAAACCCCTCATTTATGCATTGGATATAAAACAACCCCTCTATGTACAATGCATTACCATTAACATCCAAAACTTCAAAAAAAAAATGCTTAAAACTTGCAATATAAACCCCTCATTTATACAAAGCCATCCCAACTTAATAACCAAAAGCCCATTTATAAAATACAACACTACAAAACCAAAACAACATCAAACATTTTTAAATTTTTATACAAGAAAGTCAAAACGTTTCATACAACATACTAAACAATAATTAAGCATACACTCGACAATACACAGAAAGAATACGCGATAGCCTGTGCGTAGCACGGGTTCTGAATGCGATAGCCCGTGCGTAGCACGGGATCTGAATGCCTCGTTATAATAAATTTTCAAATAGTCTCTTCAAACACGCTAAAACATTCATGGAATAAAAATTAATACAATTTAATTAACAAAGAAAATAAAAATAAATGGCATGTCTATTTTCTTTATTGTCTACTTATAACATAATATAGTTTGTCATTGTTTGAAATTAATAAGACTTAAAGTTATTGTCACAAAAAACGTATTATAACATTGTTTGTCAAAAGTTTTAATTACAAGGTATCCATCGCTACAACGCGCGAGTACCCTACTAGTCTCTACTAATGTATTCGAGACCTCCTATTTTTAAAAGTTTACAAAAATAAGTTAACATACCTTTAATTATTAATAATTGTTAAAATAAAATTTAAAAATACAATAATTGCACCTTAAATTATGACATTAAATTGAATGTTATAATAACAAAATATAACTAATTTAGTTAAAATTAATAACTTATTAAATATGCATATAATAATATGACATATTAATTCTTCGCAATCTCACAACACAAACACACAAGCTCTAGAAACTATCATTCATTATAGAAAACGTAAAACAATATTCATTGAGAAAAAGTAAAATCAAAAATCGTTAAACAACATTCGCCTCCGAACTCGCTGCTTTGCGTGAGTACCATGCTAGTCCTTTTATAAAAGAAGAATGTTAAATTCACATAATTTTTACAAAACATGTTTCACAAAATTATGTGGGATACTAATTAAATTTAAATTAAATACATAATCTTTATTGTTAATTGTAAATTAATATACAAATCTTCATGATACGTCATTTTGTGAAAAATCTTTTTTAAACTCATGTGATCTTATTATTTCTCGTTACGAAAACTTAACAGGTGGGATTTTGAATTAAAAAGCATAAAATAGTTGTTAACAAGAATACTTTGTGCGCACGTTACAGCGGGTGCAAAACATTTATTTTATATCTACGAAATAGTTTAAAAATTAACAAAAAATTCTAACAAAAAGTGTTAGCTATAATAATA
Organism: Artemisia annua; assembly: GCA_014162995.1. Taxonomy (NCBI): domain Eukaryota; kingdom Viridiplantae; phylum Streptophyta; class Magnoliopsida; order Asterales; family Asteraceae; genus Artemisia; species Artemisia annua. Next base: position 57,123 of record LBNU01002323.1, read on the forward strand.
ATAATAATAATAATGAATTATGTAAATGAGTAAAATAAAAAAAAATAAAAAAATGAGTGGTTTAATAAGTTTAGGGTTAATTTTTAATATTACTGAATTTAAAAGGGCATTTCAATATGCGAGAGGTCACCAAGGGTGATCTTGTGGAGGTTGTTACCACATGCGAGAGGTCTTGAGTTTGAGTCTATCCATGGGGTTTTCCTTCAAGGTGGGAATCTGTGGGGTTCTGTCCCATAGATGCGTCGATTTGAAGCTGGCAGGGACTACCTTCTGGGTATGTACTGTGGAATCGAATAACTAATTATTATTCGAGCCTGGCAGGGACTACCTTCTGGGTAAAAACTGTGGAATCGAATAACTAACTTAGTGACTGTACTAACTCGCCGTTCCAAAAAGAAAATTTCAATATAAAACTTAATGAGTATAAGGGCTATTTTGTACTTTTAATAAAGTGAAAAAAGTGTTTTGAATTTATCAAAGAGTAAAAATATAGAGCTTAATGATTTTAGGAACTAACTTTCTATATTACTAAATTTAGAAGGAGTTAAAATATAAAACACGATGAATTTAAGGGTTATTTTTTACATTTAGTAAAGTGGAGGGTTGATATAGACAAATGTTATTTATGGAATGGATTGAGATCTATTTTAGGACATCTATTTTATTAAAAACTAACTTTCTCCTCACAATAAACCCGACATGACTTTTCACGTTGAAATTGAACATGAGAGGATTTCAATCCTTATAGAATACGTTATTTATGAAATACGGTGTTTCTTTTCATATACTTATCGTTTCATGCAACACAAATTCCCCATTCACTGGTCAATTAACACTTTGAGTAAGTTGGTATTGGGCTAGCTCTTGACTAAAAGGTTACCACAATGATCATTAATCAAAGTTTCATGTTAATATCACCTACAAATAAGGTAATTAAACAAAGTTTGTCTAGCGGGTACCTATTGGGCATTGGTTTGAATGCGAAAAAAGAAATATAAAAATTAAATATTGAGTTCATCAAACCAAAATTTCATGTAATTAATGTAATTTATATGTTTGATTAATGTGTATTAAATATATATATTTTTTTTAAAGTTCGAGTTTAGATAATAACATTTAACCGGTGCCTTATTGGAATTCGCTTGACAAACCTTATACAAAAACTAGAATCATTATGTTTTTGGCTAAAAGCTCCCCACAATTATCATTAATCAAAGTTTCATGGTACTATCATTTACGAATAAGGTAATTAAACAAAAGTTTGTCTAGTGGGTACCGATAGGGCATTGGTTTGAATGCGAAAAAGAAGAAGCAATGTTTTAATCATTGAACCAGAAGTTTATGTAATTAATGTAATTTATATGTTTAATTAATGTGTATTAAATATATATTTTTCAAAGTTCGAGTTTAGATAATACTTACTACGTAACATTTAACCAATGCCTTATGGAACCCGTTTGACAAACCTTATACAAAAACTAACGTTTTTACTTACTAATTATAACTAGATATAAGATCATTTGAGGACCAAACTTTTTTTACATACCAAGGGACTAATCTCCACCATACATCTTCCCTCCATCTTTATTTGATCTAATGGATGAGATTAATCCCAACAATTTAAAAAACCCACTTTCATCCTTTTTTTTCAAATATTAAAATCTTTCAAACCGTTAATCGTTAAGCGGAAAAAAATATACCGTTACGACGAGCATTTAATTATCTTTCTATAGATAGGCACTTTGATATATTTTCGACAAAATTTTTTTTTTCGTTTTTTTCACGTTTTTTTTCGTGGCCGAGAAAATCATATATGATATATCATATATGATATTACATATCATATATGATATATCATATATGATATGATATATCATATATGATATGTCATATCATATATGATATATCATATATGATATGTAATATCATATATGATATATCATATATGATATGTAATATCATATATGATACATCATATATGATTTTCTCGGCCCAAAAAAAAAAACGTGAAAAAAACGAAAAAAAAAATTTTGTCGAAAGTATATCAAAGTGCCCGTCTATAGAAAGATAATTAAATGCTCGTCGCGATGGTGTATTTATTTTTGCTTAACGATTAACGGTTTAAGATATATTTAAATTATAAAAAAAGGGTGAAATATTAAATGCTTTTAATCTCAACCATTGATTTCTTTTTAGATGGATGGTGGGGATGAATCCCTTGGTATGTGAGGAATGTTTGGTTTTTTAAATAACTCAACTCTTATAACTATACAACTATATAACCAAACGTTTTGTCAAAACAAACACTTACTACTTCCCCTTAGCACTTACTGCGCGCTATTACTTATTGCTAACGTTATCTTCGCCGAATATACCCCAAAATAAACACGTCAACAATAAAATTAGTTTTCTGGTGGCCAAAATGAACATTAATAGCTGTCCTTTATGCGTGGCATGTTTTTGTGGAACATTGACTTTAATTGTTAAACCTGAAGGAGTTGCGTACAAAGATTAATACGCGAAGCCGCGTCCTTCTATACCGTCAAGTCGTCAACATCCTCATATATTCCATTATTCCCTATTCCAAAATTTTCTACCAATAATACATTGGGCTTACCTCGATATTTTTTTATTTCATTTTTTCATGAATTTATGACATGTGAGTCTCACTTATACACCTATCATATGCGTAATTGATTTTGTCACGTATTTAAAGTGTCAATATAAGTAGGAGAATGGAATAGGATGCGATCATCGCTTTCATATTCTTAAGTGATCGAATAACTTTGTTTTTAGATAAAATATGTCAATGTATTCTTAATGGATTGGAACTGTGACATGTATGACTTAAACATTTAATTACGTACAGAATACAGATGACTTAAACAAGATAACCTTGATCAATAGTCCCTCCATTTATTGAACCATTATGATTTATGAGGTAAAGCGCCATTGGGAGTTTGGAAGATCTCTTGAAAAGTAACTTTCTACATAGTTAATATAACTTCATCTGTGAGTAAAACCTACATCTGCTTGAAATACCAAGAGCCGAAGAAGAACCCATTGAATATAAGCGCCTCTTGAGAGCGAACTTGCTCAAGACCCGATTAAATCCATTTGAAACAAGGAAACTAGATAATGATATATAACAACGTAAGGAGGGGCTTGAGGAACCTAGACGATCTCTCAAACACGAAATCAAGACAACTTTCAAGTAAAACCGGATTGAAATAAATTAGAACTAATACATTGTTACTTTTGCTCTTACATAAGTGAATAACTAACAGCACCAAAATACATAATAATTCAATACAACCAAATTGGCAGGACACTGAGTTATAGGAGTTAAATAAAACCACGCATAAAATTTCTTCGATCGCCAAGCCGCTTTTGGAAGGATTTCTTTGTTAGTGATAAAATATGCTAATTGCTACCAAATTCGATATATACAAATGCTGAGGTTGACAGTTAGCTACTTCGAAAGTTCGAATGGCGTCAGGGAGCAAATTAATAACATTTAGCATGGGTATTTTAGGTTCTTGTATTACTCGATGAATAATTTGATTTTATATGCACTTCTAGCTGAGATTCAACAAAATGTCCCTTTTTGACCTTTGAAATTTGCTGACTATTTAGGGATTTATGTGGGATGAAAATAAGGTGTATAACCAACTGAAGAAATATATGACAGGCTTTACATAAAATCTAGAACACATGCTAAATGCAACGTTAATACATGTATTAGTGTATCAAAATGAACATATCTTATTAGAACTAAGAAATACATATACTATTATTTTTCAAAATGACTGCCGGAGAAATCTTACAAATAGTTCCTAATAGAGTACCGGTTCTTCTTCAAAGATAAACATGGTGATTTACAGCTTCACTGATAAACTTGAGTTGAATATCTGCATTTTTGTCTTCATTAGACAATTTGTAGAAACACGAAATCAGTATAAATTGTCTAATGAAGATAAAATGCAGATGTTAAAGTCAAGTTGTTAAAACATGTTGGTGTTATCATCTCCTGAAAATTACAATATTAGCAAATTCCAAATGTAGAATTATCTGTTTGCCTTTTGTTATCATTGGTATAAGAACATAAATAAATGGGCATTGAGATCAATGGGTAGTTGAGAAAGGTGTAAATGCAGGTTTCATCATCAATGGCAAAAGCCGAGTTAATACTATTGTTGCATCTGCATCACATTGCTTTTTTATTCGGTAAAGTCTGCATCATACTACTTTTGTGCTTGTGGCTGATCCTTTGTCATACTTCATTTACAATCTTCAACTACCGCATAAATTTTATCTTTTCAATTGGTTTTTATTTTTGTTTTTCCCCCTAATGTTTTAGTTTTGGACTTGGTGCTTGTTCTTATTTGATATTAATGCATTTTGATCACAAGAGAGTATGAAAAAGAAGACATATCATGCTGATTAGATAAGTCAAAACAAACAACTTTTTAATAGCGAGTCAAACAATCCCGACCGGTATGGGTTAATCAACCATACTTTTTCTCCAGACTTTTGCTTAAAACGATAAACAAGCAACGAACTAAATACAACAGGAAAACTATAGGATATCAAAATAATAATATGATTGATTTTAGCATAGCAGCTCAGAAGTTGGTAACAATTTAGGTACAAATCAAACGCTTTCGACCCGTTAGACCAGTTGATGAAATAAACTATAACCCATTCGATCCATTTTTAACAAATGAGATAAAATTATTATCCATAGCTAAGGTTATTCCATACACACATTAAAATGTTATTATTGGTACCAACCAATGATGGATAACATATTTCTCGATATTAAGAGGCCATAATCAATGATTTATGCAGCAATAACAACTACTGTATCATTGTTCACTGACTCACACAAATAAAGACTGATTGGGAATTCATAAACAACAGCGACATTAACATTGTCCTTCCATCAATCTGATTACTTAGCATTTCAATTTTCAAAATTTGTAATGCTGGACATCCAATACACATGAAAATTAAGAGAAGGTAGTGTATATTGCCGGTCCAGCCTCATCAGCCTCATCAGCCGCAGTTACAGAGGACAAGTTATACCTTGAGTAATCAGTTTCTTTAACCACTAAGTATCACACTTAACTTGTCAAACTAACCGTCTTTCCTGTAAATCGAGAAGAGTTTGGTCACTGGCTATATAACATGTTATTATATGCAATAACGGAATGATAATAAAAAGTAGAGGTGACAATTTTGAATCATTTACTTATTAGGGTCGGATTAGAGCTAAGTTCATTTCAACAAGTTTAAAAAGAAATGTTTAAACGATCTGACCAGTTTTGACCCGTACATCACGTTCATGTAAGAATTTAAATCATTATTGTAAAGAAACTTTTTGCAATCAAATTCACACATATGATATTTAGAAAAAATGACCAAATGTGTACGTCTGGTCAGCTCAACCGACCTGACCAGTTTTGACCCATATAACAAATGCTCAGTTTCACCCCCCAAAACATTTTGAACCATTACCCAAGACACCCGTATTGTCACCTCTTTAATAAAATCATTACGAAGGATTGTTAATGCCGGAAACCCGAACATACTGAGTAAAGAGTTTTACTTTCTCTTTCTTCTATCGAGCCCACTTCTTGGGTCATTTTTGGGTAGAGGTGGACCAGGAGGTACACCATACTGCATGGGTGACAGCACTGGTGAAGGTGCAGATACAGAAACAGAGGAAGCAGCCATTGTAGTAGTTGGAGGTGGTGGAAGTGCATTAGATGGCAGTGCAGGGGTAGGCTCAGGAAGTGGCCTCGGTAATATATGCTTCAGTCGATTATTCCGATAGTTCTTCCAAAAATAGAACTGTTGCCTGTGCGTCAACTCCTAAAAGATCCAAGAGACGCGTAAAAGTCAAAACCAGCATAAAGAGCCCAGTTTACAAAAATTTTAAACAATTCAGAGAAGAATGGGGATTTGAAGAGGATAAAAAAGCAGTAGAATTTATGACTAGATTCATATGAAAAAAATATCATCTCAGGTTGACTTCTATTCATAATGGGTCAAACAAATAGACTACAGTAGTTTAAACTAGCTATAAAAAGAAACATGTCAAATAGGTCAAAAGTGTCGAGAGTCTCCTAAAGGGTATTATGTATATACATGGTTTTCACAGTCATATTTAATATGGTAAAGTACCATATTAATCATCCTAAGAAGTAGGACACAAAGTATTTGCAGGCCCAACTAAATCTCTTTAACACACACTTAAAAGTTGGAGTATCTAGCCTGAATACCCATTCCCCACTCCACATATTTTACCGCGCCTTTAATTATATACAGAAAGCAATACTCAGAACTACCATATATGTTTAAGGGAACGGCTTACATACTGAATGAGTTGACAAAAAGCATACATCAAGACACCTCAAAGAGTTATTGATTGCAATTGAGGTGAAAAACAGGGGTTATGTGGCCAGGACAAAATTATATTAACCGTCCTCCAATACAGACAACCAACTAATGAGCAGATAGCATCATGCAAATTTTGAGCGAAGCTAAGAAGCAAAACAACCACTAGTTAAGAATAAAATCAAGAAAGAAATGGACAAGTGCATATGATAAACCTTATTTGCCGGATGTGCCATTGCAGTGCGGAAACTTGCATTTTGGAGAAGTTCCAAAAAGTAAAGACAATGTGGATACCTGAAATCCTCCAAATACAGCAATATATCAATAAACTATAAATTGAACAAAAGAAGATTGAGTCCTGAAATGACATGCATCTATACTCAAAAGGCAAGCACAACTTACATAATAAATTTTATGTATTCTGGTCGTTGCCAGTACTGAAGGTACTTCAGGTAGCCAATGAAAGCTTCATCTTCAAAATAACGGTTCTGAGCTAAATCTGCATTAAAACTTTAAAGCGTTAGAGATGCCCAACCAACAAGGTCAAAGCTTTACAGAGGGTACACATGAGTAGAGAATATGGCGCATGCCAACTCCCGACCTAGTAATATTATTGGTTTCGAATAACATGCACCAAATTTCACATGTAAGAACCACTATCACGGACGCAAATACTTAACCCATCTTTTAAAAGTATCATCTTTCATAATTATGATTTTGACCATGGTAACTTAAACAGTTAAACTTACAGTGAATATATGTTGGATTGGCAAGACACTGCACAAATTCCAGTTCAAGCAAAAATCTTTGTCGTCCATCATCTGGATCCTTGTACACTTTTTTGGGTCTGAAACATTAGCAAGATCAGAAACATGGTCGTATACTCACCTCAAATGCTAATTTATGAAACTCTATGAAAACGAACAGGAAATATAGTAAGCATAAAAGAGAAACAGAAGCTTACGAGCTGGGAGTATTAGAGGAGTCGTCAATTTCTTGACCTGAAGCCATGCCGTCACAGACCTTGGATTTCAATATAGTTGCATCTGAAACATCAGCAAATGCTATTTCCAGTAAGTAAAAGAAAGACTCGATACTAGGTAGTTCCTCATTTGCTCTAAAAATCATCACACACAATTAAATTTTTGGAGCGTAGATAAGCAGATAATCGTAATCAATTTCTGCTGTTGCATCTACTTCCAAACTTCAAATAATAAGGTTTTCGTACACATATCTTAGTCCGATTCTATTATCAGGTTTACCTTCCAGGTCACCAAAGGTGACATAGGTGGGGTTTCCCCGTACCAAAAAAAGAACACTATTTGTAACCAACAAACCATTTTTTTTTTTTTTTTGCGTCAAAATGTTATGCTATATGAATGTGTATTCATTGTATCTTAATCCATATTATCTTTCGCAATGATTTGTCTAGTATTGAACAGCACTAAGAGGCCTAAAGGTAGTTTTATTACATAATTTTGACCCAAAATGAATTATGCTTTAGAATTGTGCCTTATGCTTTGTCTGTTAGTCTAGTCGCACAAAGTTTTGCTTTTCATCGTAAGGATTCTATGTTGTTGGCCAGGGCGCATCTTAGTTGTCCCCAAATTCCTATAAGAGACCAGGTTCAAACCTCGGCGGGTTAGGCCGCATATATCAGAACCAAAAAGGCTTGACTTCCCCAAGTAACATGAACAGAGATCCTTCTCTATTTACCCGTTTACGAACCTAACATTCCTACATCCCATTAGTCACAACCCACTATCCTAATTTAGGGTTTTAACTCAAAATGCAAACTTTCATAAAAATATATATACAAAAAATCAAAATATATAATTAAATCCTCGTCACAACACTAATCCAATTAAACAAAATATACTAAATTTATAAATACTTACAAATTTAATGCACCAATTGATACTCGTAGAGCAAATAAAGAGTAGTCGCCGGAGAAGAAATGTTTACTGATCAGCGTCGTTTTGTTTAACTAGAAAGTATGTACCTTTATTTTGGGCCCATAGGCCAATTAAAGAGCCAAGCCCATACCTAAAATCTTACAAACTGCGTTAAAGAAAAAACTAGTCTTTTAAAACCCGGGTTGGCCCTGCCGGTTGAACTGTAAACCGGTCGGGTGACGGGAATGCAGTTTTGAGCGATAAACCCGGTTGAATCGTCGGTTAAACCGGTTGAACCGTGACCCGGTAGCTCGACCGGGTCAATTAGAAAACCGGTTTTTAAAACATTAACCAATGAGGTTTTACTGTTCGAGTTATAGTGAAAACTAGGTTTGATTCAGATGTACATGATTTTACCAATGTATTAACGTGACTATTTTCGCCCTTTTCTTGGTCAACATCCAAATATGCAGGCCAAAATGTTTTTTTTACCAACTTCAAATTGACCAAACGGATCTCTTACTGCCCTAAAGTATTAATGGTACTTTTTAGTATCTCATACGGAGTATTTGGCTATCAGGTACGTATAGTAACATGGCCCTAATTAACCGAGTCATATGACTCTCACATGTCATCACCATTAGTTTTTAACAAAGTAAATTAGATGCGAGATTAATTAGCAAGTAACACTTATTCTCTTTGAAAACTTGCAATTTGTAATAAGAAGTATTGTGATAGTATACTCTACTAGTTATAATACCCGCGCACGCGCGGGATTTTTTTTTAAATTTTTTGAATGATATATTTTTATTTTTTAAAAAACAAATAATTTAATCTTTTGTTTTGTTTGATTTATGATTTTTAATTATATTTGTTTATTATTAAAGATAAACTTTTAAAAAAATTAATTATGTTGCTTGTTGCATCTTATCTATATTATTTTGTATTTATCTTCTATTGTGTAGTACATCTTATCTATATTTTTTCTATTTATTTTATACTTGTGTAGTATATCAACAAAACAAATTTTTAAAATTTTAAATTAAAAAATAATAATTAAAATATCACCTAATAAGGAAATATTCTTTTTTTCCGAAATACGAAAGTACCCACTAAGGGTTTTGTTTTATTATATAAAAGATTTGTTGTATTTTGCACGGAGTAGTTGATTTTGAAAAAGATTGATACATTTAATATAAGATCGTGCAAAAGTATTTTTATATTCGGTTTGTTGTATTTTGTGGTGATTGTAACTACATGATAATAACGACTACTTATTATCATAGTATTTTATTTTTTTTGTGAATTTGGAGAGTTAGATTCATGAACGGACCTAATTAGTTGGTTGTCGAGTGTGGCACGAGTTACATTCGAGTTTAGTAAAGGATTATAATTTTCTTCCTAAAAAGTGTCTCATCTTTATATATGTAGCCTCTCATGATATTTGTGTGTTACTTTGATTATTTATGGGGCAAATTTTATTTGGCGGAAATAAATTTTTATGGTGCGGTAGTACTTATAATGATGATAAAAATAAGGTTATGAAACACGCTTCTAAAAATCATAAGTGCGTCCCATGAGCTAATATTGAAGAAGTGGGTAATAAGTTTCGATAAAAGGTGTCAAAAAATGAAAAAAAAAAAAAAGAAAAAAAAGACACTTGTTAAACTTTATATGTAATTTCCTCTGTTAAAAACTAACGGTAATATGACATGTGAAAGTTATGTGACTAAATTAGTTAAGGCCAGGGTAACCAAATAACCAAATATAGGGTAGCATTGGCCATTGGGTACTATTAATACTTTGGGGTAGGAGGAGGTCTGATGACAAATTAAGCAACACACAAAAACACATATACACATTAAACACACACAAGTATTCACAAATCAAAACCGTACAACACCGCCGTTGGACGCATATACTCAACTAGTCTAAACTAAAACCAAAACTCAAACAAAACAAACAACACTTCCACCTTTCATCAACAACTATCATCGCCGGTTTATTCATTATGTACACGTTTTGAAGTAATCAAAAGTTATTAATTATACATTTTTAAGTGGTAAAAAAAGTCATGAATACCTTAATTAAGCTGCACACACAATAAAGTCAAAAACTTCTTTTTTTTTTTTACAGATAATTTGAACACGAGAAATCTGTTATTTTAGACACCCATGAAGGTTGTTTTTAGGGTGTTCAAAAGGCTATTATTAGAGGAATCGAAACCGACCCGACTCGATGCAAAATCGAACTAAACCGAACTAAATATCCATTTTTCTATACGATTAAAAGAAAAAAAAAAATATAAACTATGTAATTCAGATTTTACTAATTAACCAATTTTTTTTTGAATTCAAGGTAAATCTTTGTAACCCGAATAACTCGAACCGAATAAACCGACAAACCAACAAGTCTTCGACCCATAATTGTTTAATTTGTGTGGCCTTAGCCCACATTTACTAATTTATCTTTANACAACCCAAACCCTCACCTCCACTGTGTGTATTTTCACACACACACAACCCAACCAATCATGGATCAAGACCACGACCAAGATCAAGAACAAGAACACGAAGTCTACGGCGGAGACATACCCGACGAAGAAACCGAAATGGACGCCGATATCGATATGACGAAAGCCGATACCGAAGGCGATGAGAATACTAGCTCCAAGGTTTATTCAATTTTAATTTTTTTTAAATTTAATTGAATGTAATTGTGTGCAAGTGATTAAAAGCCCTAATTTGATTTGATTTTGTGAAATTAGGATTTGGAGGATATGAAGAAGAGGTTGAAGGAGATTGAAGAGGAAGCTGGCGCGTTACGCGAAATGCAGGCGAAGGTTGAGAAGGAGATGGGCTCGGTTCAAGGTCTTTTTGTTTGTGAATTGATTTTATTGCGTGATGTTGTGTTATATGAGTTTGTTTGTGCGCGAATTAGAGTTTTGCGAGTGTGATGGTAAAATATGTTGGTACGCGTGTGCGGCGTTTGGCTAAGGTTATTGGTATTAGATAAGTGGTTTGTATATCGGTTAAACGTGTAAAAAAAGTTTTTGAGAATGGCTATTTGTGAAATGCTATAATTTGTGATAAGCTAAGTTAAACAATCCCTATCGATATAAGCAAACATGGCAGTTATTGGTAATAGACTAAAAGTGAATAAATTGCTCACGATTGAAAGGACAGAAATCGTATCAGTTAGGAGTGTTTGATTGGATTTTTAGTTAGTTGTAATAGCAGCGTTTGCTCTTATGAGTAGATTCACATGTGATTATATGCTATGTCATTGTAAGGTTTAGTTTACTCGTGTAGTCGTGTTATGGTAAGGGAGGGATAAGTTGCACGAATTAAGTGAGTGCATATTGTAAAACAGGGCAAAATGTAACTTTAGTTTAAGATTTTGAAAAATGACAATCGTAGCTGAGTGATCAAGAAGCGAATAGGGATGTGGTACAAACTCTTTATCAAACAACAGTATTTAGTACTCCATATAAATTATGGTAATATTAAATATGATTTTAGTTATTTTGGAACTTTGTATTACTTTTGCTGTTGCGATGAGACTTCTCTCTTTGTCCTTCCCTCTAAACCTACAAATGCACTGTCATTGACATCTGTACACAGGAGGACTGTGAGTGCTTAAAGCGAACAAATTTTAGGCGCTTGATGTGGGGCAGTGGGGGACTGGCAGATTAAGATTTTTGGTAGCGCACTAATATTGATACAGTATTTATTTAAAATCTAGCAGAGGATGCACAACAGTTATGAGGACATTCTAGTCTATCGTTTCCTAGCTTGTTTAATTGATGCAAGGAAGTCAAGTAAGATTAGAGTTGTTCAACTTGAGAGGGACCGTCAGGTGGGGGGCCCTTGATACTTGTTGTATTTAGGCTGGGATCCTTATGCAAATTGACATTCCTCCTATTAGGTTAATAGTAGGGGCTATATATTTTAATAAAGAGTTTGTTTTTTAGCTTGGTTCTGAGGTTAACAATCTATTATCTTCTGCTTTATGGATCTATTTGGTGATTACAAAAGGAAAATGGGAAATCTAGATAGTTCTTAATTGCTCTTGCATTCAGCTATTTTACCTAATATCAGTATTTAAAGAGTTTTAATCAACTACTGTCCTATATTCAGAGATACAAGCTCATGAGCCGTTAGCCAAATAGTATAGTGATACTCTTTTGGTAAATTAGACAATTGGTCCTTGCACCCATCCTTATCTAGTAGTTGCAACTTACATTGTTTTTGGTTGTAATCAAGCCTTATATGAACATACTAAAATGAATTTAGTGATTGACCAGTTTGAGTGCATAATTTACTATTTGGATGACAATCTTAGGTGAAATGGACTGTTCTGATGCTAACATGTGACATGTTACATGTTAAGTTTAACTGTAGTATGCAAGTTCAAATTTTAAGTCTTTTAGTTAATATATATTAGGGGACAAAAGGTGTAGAGTAGGGTGTGTGGGCTCTTGCCTTTCATTATAAAACGAAAGATATATAGGACCTAATTTTTCCCTTCATGTTAGGATTACTTTGATTGGATTTATCCCACGAAAAACTTTGCTCTGAGGGTACTAATTGCTGTCTTGGGACTAAAACTACTCTTGTATGGGCTTTCTTTTGATCTAGTAACAAGCCAGTACTCCTGTAAGCTATAGTAGCAACCAACTATTCCTGCATATAATCTGACTTCAGATATTCTATGTTGTTTTACGAGGAAACTTTTTAAAAAAAAGTTCTTGCCTAAGGCTCTGTTAAATTGAATACTCTAAGAGACAATGATTTTTTATTATTATTTTTTTTATATATTTTTTTTTTTATTTATTTTTTTAATTTTTTGGTAATAGAACACGAGCTTCTTTTTCACTAAATATTATATACCGTGTGACTTCCAGCATGTTGTTATGTATATTTGAATGCTATTGTAGATCACCTTATCCATTCTGGACTGTTGCTTCCTTTTTTCTCTGCTTGTTAAGAGTTTATTGTACTGATTTATACTATTTAAACCATAATCAATATCTTAGTTAGCTAACCTGTCTTGCCCACCTAATCTTATCTTTGTTCTTTTGATTATGTCATGATTAGACGATTCTTCCAGTGCCACTGCAACTCAGGCTGAAAAGGAGGAGGCGGATGCCCGTTCAATATATGTTGGTAATGTGAGGTTTTATGTCCTTCATCTTTTTATTTCAATGTATCTTGTACTTGACATGATGTACAAAAACATAGGATGTTGCTGTAATATATAGTATCGTTTTGCGTTGAAATAGCTTGATCAATAATTTTTATTTCAAAACTAATGTTTGAGAGGATAATTATGCAACTTTTTGTAAATAAGAAGGTCTAAGGGTTTAAATGTATTAAGTATTAGAGTCATTTTTGTATTTTCAGCTGATTGATATTTTTAGTATATTACACATCTTTTTAGCCCCTTTAATCGTCGCAGTGATGATTTCCTTCTTTCTTTTTTTTCTGATTCCATGAAGTAAATGGCCTAAATCCAGAATGCGGGTTTTAATGTAGGGTTATATCGCTTAAAGTAGTACTTCCAGGAAATAAAACCAACATATGCTGATATCATGTATAATTGGTGGGTCTGAATGTCTGACTTCCTTTCTGATTGACATGATGCAGTAATTTATGACTTGAGGAACTTGCTTGTGCTTATCAATTGTTGAAAAACATTAGGAAGTGATGATGTATATTGAACAATGTTGCTGTTATAGCCCTGCTTATCTTTTTAGTAGAATAAGAATGAAAGTATGTTTCATACTAGACATGACCTAACTGTCTATATGGTTCTCGCAAAACACGATGATCAAGCACTATTATATATGTGGTGTTTCTCTTTTATTGTCAGTTTGCGCTCATAACATTCTATTACATGCTCCGATTTCTGAAATTCTTCCTTAGAAAATTTCTATTGACCGCCATATCTGTAAGATATGAGGACTTTACATTGTTTTCATTGTTCACATTTAATGTGGCATCTTTCTGATTTAATAGAAAATTAAGATACTTCCGTTATTTGAAAATGTTTAATTACAATCATGTCCCATGAGATGATGCTTTTATATTAATTGACAGTTAATTTTTCAGCAGGGTTATTCATAGTAGTTTTTATTGATGTCAGTATATTCTGACACCCGTATTTATTCTTGTCAATTGTAAACATTCTGAACATCAGGTAGACTATGCATGCACGCCTGAGGAAGTTCAGCAGCATTTTCAATCATGTGGAACTGTAAACAGGGTGACAATATTAACAGACAAATTTGGTCAACCAAAAGGTTTTGCATATGTGGAGTTCGTGGAACTTGAAGCTGTTCAGAATGCTGTCCTTTTGAATGAATCAGAGTTGCACGGTCGTCAACTCAAGGTACAAACTGTATTGCTGTTCTAGAGGGGCTTAATGGCCGGGTTGGCCGGGTTGTGTAATAGGTCAAAACGGGTAATTTTTGGTTCAGGTCAGGCTTGGTGGAGCCAAAACACTTTTTGTCCCAAGTTATAAAAGGTTTATGCATAACAATTATTATAAATATGATTCCAGAACTTCTGTAGTCTCAGTAGTACTTAATATCTTGAATAAATGATATAGGCTGTTTCAATGCTGTAAAAATATAACTCGGCGACATTCGATACTTACAGACCCATCATCTTCTAAGATATTTCTTAATAGTCGTTTAGACTTTGGGCCGTTAAAGATGAAATAGTAACTGGATTGGCTGTTTATAAGGATATAGGTTGAAATTGTGCCCCTATCTATCCACTATCCAGTATTGGCAAATCTGGGCTTTAAGTTCTCATTTGTAGATCTCCATGATGTGCAGGTTGCTGCCAAGCGAACCAATGTTCCTGGGATGAAACAGTTTAGAGGGAGGCGTCCCAACCCATATTTTGGGTTCCCTTCACGAAGGCCTTACATGCCTGGCGCACCAATCTACGCTCCATATGGCTATGGGTATGTATCCAAACACTCTGTGTGTTCCATTCTTGTTCTAGTCATGATGTGGTAGTGTACATNTCCTTTTGAATGAATCAGAGTTGCACGGTCGTCAACTCAAGGTACAAACTGTATTGCTGTTCTAGAGGGGCTTAATGGCCGGGTTGGCCGGGTTGTGTAATAGGTCAAAACGGGTAATTTTTGGTTCAGGTCAGGCTTGGTGGAGCCAAAACACTTTTTGTCCCAAGTTATAAAAGGTTTATGCATAACAATTATTATAAATATGATTCCAGAACTTCTGTAGTCTCAGTAGTACTTAATATCTTGAATAAATGATATAGGCTGTTTCAATGCTGTAAAAATATAACTCGGCGACATTCGATACTTACAGACCCATCATCTTCTAAGATATTTCTTAATAGTCGTTTAGACTTTGGGCCGTTAAAGATGAAATAGTAACTGGATTGGCTGTTTATAAGGATATAGGTTGAAATTGTGCCCCTATCTATCCACTATCCAGTATTGGCAAATCTGGGCTTTAAGTTCTCATTTGTAGATCTCCATGATGTGCAGGTTGCTGCCAAGCGAACCAATGTTCCTGGGATGAAACAGTTTAGAGGGAGGCGTCCCAACCCATATTTTGGATTCCCTTCACGAAGGCCTTACATGCCTGGCGCACCAATCTACGCTCCATATGGCTATGGGTATGTATCCAAACACTCTGTGTGTTCCATTCTTGTTCTAGTCATGATGTGGTATAAGATGACCCTTTTGTTTCTCGTATTCCCTTCACTGGCTTAGCCTTGCCATATAGTCTGTTTAAATCTTGATTTAAAAGCACTATATAAGCAGTGTCTGACTGTCTGCTACTCCAAAGTAAGGTGTAAAAGGGGGACTGGTCAAACGGGTCAAATGGATTGAATGTCGCCCATTGTCTACTTTTTTATTGCGAATAACCTTGTTTTTTCCCTCAGAATATAAGTATTGACCCATTCTGACCTGCCTATCTTGCCACCTCTAGTTTAGGCACCTTGATTGCTGATTTTTTTATGGTTAAAAGTACTGTTTAACTACCAAATGAATGTATTGTAATTGGTTGGCTTTTTTCATGTTTAAAACTACTTACTTGGGGTTTAGAGACCCCGACTTTACGCAAGTCTTGCTTGTGAAATTGGGCTCTTCAAAACCTATTTGTGGCATCGCTTGAATCCTCAAACTATTGTCTTTACCTTGGTGGTAGAAAAAGTGGTGGAAGTAAACGTAAAGCTGGGATTGACAACCCTTATTTTGGAAGTAAAAGTAAACCTGGACTTCACAACCCTGGTTTCTGACATTTTTCGTTATCAGCTAACTTGCCTCAAATCTCCTCAACTGTAGGATCCAACAGTGATGGGGTTCACAAAGTACTGTCTTTCACTTTCTTTTTTCCCCAAGCATCCCACCAACATAGGCACAATAGCTTGAGGGTCAGAGACATGTTAGAAGTTGGGGTTGCAATGATTTTCACAACAAGGCTTCAGTTAAGTGCGGGCCTCTGACCCAATTCAAGTAGTTTTCTAACATGAAAAAAAAAAGCACTTACAATATTTCATTTGGTATTTAAGGTGCTTTTAAAAAGTCTTCCTTGATCTTTTAAAATGATGATATCTCAAGGTTAGGTTTCATAAGTTAAGAATATATTTAGAAGATATGTAGAGCAGTAATTTAATAGTAAAATTTAGTAAATGTGGAGTTGAGGATGGGTATGTGAAAGTATTGAAAGCCTTGAACAAGTTCATAATGATAACAAGCTAGATAACTTACCTATCATACATTGATACTAGAAAATCGTTAATATTCGTTTTAAAAAACATTGTCACATCATCTATTTTATGTTATACCATGCTTCTAAGATAATATTGCCTCTGAAATTCAAATTATGAGTTGAGAATTCAAAGGAACTGCATTACCTATGTTCTGTTGTTGCAACGTGCAACACTAGGCCTTTTTGTGTACACTAAAAATCAAGATTCTTTTATCGTAATTTTTTTTTATGAAAATTAGCTGGTTGCTCGTTGCTGAAAACAAATGATGCAATGAGGAACTAGCATACAAACATGTTTCAACAATCGATGTACACGGGAAAGCAAACTACAATATGCAAATACCTCCCTGTAATGATTATTCTGTCCCAATAATATAAAATTTATACTATAAAATAGGGAAAAGTGAGAGCGAATTCTCATCCACATTCCCATAATCTTCAAGCTCAAAGAAAATACTACCTAGCTTCAATCAACACTATCTTAGCTAAGCACTTAGTTGATAGAATAGACACATCCAGTTACTTTAACAAATGTCGTTCTTTGGCATTGTGTTTATTAAAACTAGAGGTGTTAAGATGGTGGCTTGGGTACTGGTCATGATAGGTTGAAGGCGTGATTGCTCGGGGTTGGGTTAACCCACAAACCTTTTTAAATAATGGTTGTATGCGTTAGGATTAAACTTTGGGTGAGTTTCAACCCGTTCCCCTTTTAAGTAAAAGATTATCTTGACCCAAGAGATAAACAAAGCCATAATTGACGTCAAGTTAAATGGGTAGAAATTGCCACCTCTTCAAAACCATGAGAACTGGTGCAAATTTCAATGGTCCAATTTTTTGTGCTCATAGTTTTATCCTGTCAGTTTTGTTTGGTTGCATCTGTTATTTTTGCAAAATCTTAACGGCATCTCAGATTTAGAAACCAACATGTGCTTGTTACTGTGCAGAAGAATTCCCAGAGCAAGGAGGCCAATGCGGTACCGGCCATATTAATCCAACTATTCTGAGTGTTTTTCAAGTGGTGGAAAGAGGCAATGCTCATATCCAGTCCCACTAATAGACAATTTATGTAGTCTTTTTAGATTATCATGTATCATTATGTACCATTTGCATTGCCACAACATTCTTCTTTAGCTTTAACATGGAAGATTGTATGCACATGAACATGCTTTTAAACCCATAACTCATAGCTGTAATACTCCAAATGTGACTTCCAACCTATTATGAATTCTGTATCATCTTTGAATTATGAAAGGAGAATATTCTTAAAAAACAAACATGAAAATAGAGTTTGTAGGCATTCTTTCAGTAAATCCCTAAGCAGCCAGACATGAATGATATTTTGTCCTTGTCAATCGATCCTTCTATATATGTCATCTAGTCTGAGTTTTGCTTCCCGTTTGCGAATAGTAATTTTATAAGTTTCTTAATCTCGTAACCAGTTCTCATACCATATATTAATATATACACTGTAATTATAGAAAATGTGCTTCTGGATTCCATTATAGCATTTATATTTGATCTGAATATATGAGTTAAGGAACCATAAAGCGTGGAAACAAACCTAATGTGTTCATTTTATTTATACATTTTGTATACATAGAAAAACAAAAAGCAATTGTACATACACACTCCTATGATATACATTCGCTAAATTCTTAAAACTTTAGGTACTTTTGGAGGGGGGAGAAGCCATTTAGAACCCTCAATATAGGAAAGACATAGAAAAGGCTTAGCTTGTTCGAGTGAAAGCTTCTTCACAAACCGTTCTCTTCCAACTGTATCTGAACCTTGTCCTGTGTTACTATATTCCGCAAAATATAAGTTCCTAAAGATCAACAAGATCACAATTAGTTAACGTTTATAGCGATGAGATGTAAGATATTTCAAGCGGAGAACTTACTTGTTGGGTGCTGGCTGGCTATTAGAACTCCAGCCTTTCGGGCCTACAATAGGACCCAGTTGCGAGTACGCAAACACGACCTTTGAATACCCTTTCCATGCTCTTCCTAAGTACCAACCTTGCCCGATTCCAGTCACCGGACAATGCACAAAAACATACCCGGTTTCTGATTCATCCATTGACCGAGCATGTGCTGTTATCCATGACTCTAGTTCCCCGGAAATGCAGTGGATCTCCGTATTCTGCTTGGAACCACAGAACATTTTTTTTTATTAGAGTGCAATAAACACTTTAGTTTATAGAAAATTGTGATGATCATTAGGTTACCAGATAGATAGATTTTGCATTTCCGAAGATGAAATCAGCAGTGCCTTCGATGTAACAATCTTTGAAAAAATGACGGCCACGATCATCACAAAATGTATCTTGAAACCCGTAGAATCTAACGTTGTAGAATGCAGCCATGTCACCTCCGATCCTCATTGCTGCTGCTTGACCTCCTTTAATTTTACCATCAGGTCTTGGGCTTGAATTCTATATGTTCCAAACACTATTGGTAAAAGAACAAAAAAAAAAAAAATTGTATTGATTAGAGGTGGCAATAGGGGTAGTACGGACGGGTTGGGTAACTAGCCAAAACGGGTAATTTTTCCGGTGAGTGACCGGTCAAAACAAGCTCCTTTTACAAGTCAAAATGGGTCAAGTGAGGTTGATTGAAATACCTATTGTCCCCACTTTTTTCCTCTCTTCTTTCGAATAGATAACTACTGTGCCAAAATATTTAGATTTATTTATTATTTTTTCGAAAGGCGATTTGTATTAAAAGCTAGCAAGAAGCTAGAACAAAGATACAACGAAAAACTGATACATTAACGGTGCAAGCCACTCTAGGGGTAGGGATCCATTCGAGCCAATTCAACCGGATGTTTTTGCTAAAAGGATTAGGGGTCATAAGCATTAGGAATACATTCCTATACTCCTTTGACCTTTTTTGAAACAAAGCATAACCCGAGTTCACTCATTTAAAGTTAAAGTGTTGATGCCACCTCCGATAGACATGAATGAATGCATAAAAAATATTGTTTCTGACCTTAATATGCAAGTTAGCAGCGACGAAATAATCACCATCAACTGTTAATGTTCCACTTTCCACGATAGTATAAGCTGCTGCATTTCCATGATAAACCAACGTAGGCATATCATCTGGATCACCCAAGAACGTAACAAACTTTTTATCCCGCTCCATCTTAATCTTCTCAGGGTATTCTCCTGGCCCGATATAGACAATAACCCTTTTATCATTCTTTGGTGGGATGCTTCTTACAGCCTCAGTAATCGTTGTAAAATCGCCACCACCCTTCTTCATGACCTTTATGATCCTTGGGTTGGCCTCTGCAGCCTCTAAAGCAGGATCAAGAGTCCCTTTTCGGGCTTTTAATGGTTTTACGTTTTCTTTAAACCAACGTTGCACTTGAGCTTTTTCTTTGGGGATTGGTATACTATCATGCGAAATGGTTCTAGGAAGAAGGATGAATAATGTGTTTAAAACAATCAGAAACAAATATCTTACCATTTCACCACCTTGTATGATATATATGATTTCTTCTTGGTAAGAATATTTATTTCAAATGTAAAAATTTGTGTACATTCTATATATGTGTTATTTCACATAGAGAGAAAAAGGGGAATGTTTGAAGGATGATAAAGAGATAGATTTTAGCCAATTATGCCTTGGTTGTATTTGTGGTGAATTTATCTTTGTTTAAATTTCGTTTTGAGTCTTCATATATTGATGGTCATTGTTAATCTTCACTAAGAAGCAGTTACGTACACGTTTAACATTTTATCCTATATTTAGGGTAAATGGTATACGGTTTTCTGCTTTTTGCTAAGCACTATGTTTTTAAAGTGATCATTGTTGGCTTTATAATTAGAGTATACGTACGGTGTAGTCACTCATCATCATTCTGTCAACATATGGTATGTAGTTATTTGATCATCGTCATTCGTCAATATACCGGGTGTTCAAACAACACATAATTCTTTTTAATTTAATTATTTACTTTTCAAAAGATTTGTGTGTACATATTAGCAATATACTCTGATGGAAAAGTGGTCAATGGTAAGTGGTAACCATGAAAATAACTAAATAAGAAAAGAAAATTGGTTGACGTGACGTTAAAGCAGGGTCATTAATGAATGACGAGTCACACATACCAGGCTGGTCCTCTTATATACACCACTAAGAATCATTGTAGTTTCTTAATACCAGCAAATTAAACTATTAAAGTGTATGTGCACGGGAGTAACAATTTTGTACTACAACAAATGCAATACTTTTATTTCTTCACGCCTCGAGTAAACGTGTATAACTAATGAATGTATGTATGTTATAGTTGTTATTGCACGAGTAATGTTTTGAGTATGGGACACCATCTGGGGCTTGCTCTAGTGGTGAGGGATGGAACCAGGACACAGTGTGATCAGGTGCACTTAGAATAAACTGAACAATACTGTAAACACAATTTTTACGGACCTGATGCATTTAAAAAAAATCGTTGTTTTTTTAACAAAATTCCACTAGGACACAAATATCCACGGGTGTCCCGGGACACCCCTTAGTTTCGTCCCTGCCAGTGGTATCATTCTCACACGACAAACGCTCAGTTGACTCGTCAATGCCTATTTGGAGAATGGCCTGAGTTCAATCCAAACTTCTGACTAATTAGGTCACTAGAACAAGTGATCATTGCCCGAGCCTATTCTTTGGGGAAGGGTCAGGTTGGCATCCCGGTTAGGGGTGCATGGGTCAGGGTGTTCCCGCCAATTTACACCTTTCGGAATGTTTTAAGTATGGGACAAGTAGAAGGTGGCATGATTTATGTGACAATGTGAACACATATAGAAGACCAGAAACAAGAAGTCATCAAGCAAACAATCTTACTTGGGTTCATAGACATGAGCACAATCAACGACCAACATGTTTCAGCCTACCAATATGCGTGAGGCACTCACAATTAAGTGCAAGTCACAACTGAGACGAATATATTGAATGTTTGTATATAATGTTTGTGTGAGTTTACCTTAACTCTTTTTTTACAATCATTATGACATGGTTTTGCAATTACTTGGAGTTAATGCAATCTCAAAAAATGGTCATATTTTGAAAGTTAGAAATAGGAATAGCCAATGGTTTTAGTCAATGTAGACAGCCAACACTGTCACGTACCATCCGCCTTCACGCATGTATCTAAGTTGGTTTTTGGATGACGGAACGTGACAATAAAATGGGGATCATGTTTCTCGGTGTAGGCAGATCGACACTTTCTAAGCAGGCCACTGGGAGCATTATCTTTCACATATTATCTTTGGAACTTAGGCGTACGTTTAGACCAATTAGTGTTGCTAGTTATCAACTTTTCGCAAGATAAACCACTTGACAACCTAGCTAGCTTCATAAATTGCACTTCTAAGTATAAACTATGTAAATATCATAAAATTGTACAACTTAACAATTTAACGTAAATATTTTGAAACCAAAACCGAAATAATAAGATTAATGGAAATCCCACATATGTAGTAAAATGGAGGTCTCATAAACAAATATTCAGACACACACAGTGACAGCCTTTTTACACACACTGAAACACACACACTAAAAAAACGTTAAAAATATCAGCCAATGCTGAACCTTGTCCTACAAAAATCAACCTCGTAAAAAGCATAATATCCATTTTTGATATTACATAAAAAAACACATACAAACAAAAAAACCATGAATCCTTTAGCTGCTACAAACCGTAACTTTCGTCATGCAGCTCGTCTTCTCAGCTTAGATTCAAAGCTAGAAAAAAGTTTGTTAATGCCTCACAGAGAAATTAAGGTTAAAAAATAAACCATGATTTTTGCTGCCTTATTTATCTATATATTTAAAAGATTGATTTTTTAACTTTATTAATGATGTTTAATGTTGTTTTAAGGTTGAGTGTACGATAATAAAAGATGATGGTTCTTTGGCCACATTTGAGGGTTTTAGAGTTCAGCATGATAACTCTCGCGGAACGATGAAAGGTGGCATTAGATATCATCCTGAGGTAGCTACTTCCTTTTATGTCATGGATCTGAGTTTTTTAGATGGCTCTTTGGCTACATTTTGAACGACAGAAATAATGCTAGTTAGGCGCTAGAAGCCACAGAGTACAACTTTAGAGCTAGCTAGTAATGTTTATGGTATCATATATGTTGATTTTGGTAAAAAAAAAAAAAAAAAAAAAAAAAAAAAAAAAAAAAAAAAAAATCGGTATGATTACCTACTATACATTGTATGGATGATTTTTTTTTGGGGTGTATTTATATGTGTTTATGATAATGTTGAGTTAGGGTTTATAGTTTAAGTAGTGAATTATATATACTAGTGAAAGACAAATTTACTGTTGTGACTGACTTTGGTCAACATTTGTGTTTGTGAAATTTAATATTGCTCTTGTTGATTCATTTATAAAATTATTTTGTTGATGAGTATATGATTTGAGTTTGTTTGTGTTGCTGTTTTTTGTGAAACATATTTAATTAGCTTGATAATTTTCAAAGAATTAGTATATGATTAATTTTCGATTTACTACTGTGGTTTTGTATTAATTTGTGTATTGTGTAATATGTATGTGTGGATTTGTTTCATGGCTAATGGAAAGTTAAGTTGGAGTTTAATTAGACTTATTTCAAATTGGATTAAAATGTTTATGATTTTTGGTGAGATTTTGTGTTTTTGGAATTTAAGATAAGTTCTTTGAATGATCACTGCCGGCATAATAAATGTTTTTTTTACTCTTGTTGTACGGTTTATGCGAGAATTAGTGTGTGGTTGTGTTCGGCTATCTCAATTTCTTTTCCTGGCTGTGTGTTTACTTTGAAATCGGTCCGTATTCTATATGTTCTCAAACATCTGTTTTCGGTTTGTTTTTCATAACAATAAGTGAACAATTATTGAATTTATTTTTCAAACCATAAGTTTATGTAAGTTATTTCATAAAAGCCAGAAGCAAACACATGTATTCTTTAGAGCTTGAAATGTGATTCAGATGTTGTTGAGATATTGATAGTCCGTAATTTCCATTTTTAGGGACATGTGAAAATGTTGCTTAAATTTGGGGTTTGTATCCATTGATACACTTGGATTCTTGGAAATGAGTCTATTATTTATTGTACAATTGTACCATAGAGCTAATAGCCTAATATGACAATGTTTATTGATGTACAACTCTTGTTTAAGTTTGCATAACTTTGGATTTTCAAGTCGAACTTTTCTTGGAAATTTGTATCTCTAATTCTAGTTTTTTCGTTGATAAGTAACTTCCTTCGTCGTTTATACACATTTTAATTGATTGATTCATTGATTTTCATAATACTTTGTGTTTACGAAATGCAATGGAATTTACGCTTGGAAATTTATGTTGGTGAAATTCATTGCCGACTGGTTTGGTGAAATCCTGTGTTTACCAAGTGAAATTTTACTCTTCTAGTTATGAGCTGAGTTAGCCCTCTTAGAAACGCCACAATGAACCAGAAATCTGCTATGCTTGGCTTTTGGTTTACTTAAATATATTTCATCTTTCCATATGTTCTCAAACCTTTGTTCTTTATAAACCATGACTAAACGTTACTTAAGTTTTCAAACCTCGCTTAATCAGGTTCTTATCTTTGTTATAATGAATGTTGAAGCAAACATATGGATGTAGTTAAATTAATTTGTGGTTTCGGTTGTCTCTTCCAAGATTTATTACTTTTTAGTTCTATTGAGTCGGGTTCAAACCCAATGCACGGCCCTATGATATGATCATGTTTGTAGTTAAAATGAAACGCTAGTGCTTTCCGTTTGTGATTTCCTGTTTATAAGGGCGATGTGTAAATGTTGCTCGATTTAGGGGTTGTGATCACCTCTTGCATTGTAGGAAATGAGACTCTACCTTAATCACCAAATATACAGAAACAGTTAATTTTGGTTTTCCTTGTCAACATTCATGAGAAATTTGTCTCTAAATTCATTTCTCCATT